>CAUHTR010008167.1:107034-138395 GCA_959609185.1 Schmidtea polychroa | reverse complement strand
AATCTACTTAATTATTTTTACTTTCATATAATTTTTATTAATTTATTTAAGTAATTATATTAATATATTCTCCCAGAAAGGGCCGGCCCAAGCGGCAATCAGTTTAGGAGATAGCTTGGAGCGCTAGAAGTTGTGGGGCGCCCTCATATCAAATATTCAGTTAAAATGATCAAACAATCTGATATTATTTGCCGCTCTGATGCGCTGACCTAAGCATTTCAGGGTAAAGCAATAAAGCATGCAAATATTATTTCTATTTGATGCAAATGAGGCCGTTATAACTATTATATGTACATAGGTATATAGCCTACAATACCACTAATTCATCGACAGGCCCAAGCAGAGTTATTGAAATATTTACAGGGGAGCGCAAATTTAGTTTTGCATGGGGCGCCAAATAACCTTTCAAATACTTTCATTCCTTCTAATTATTTTCTTAATTTCTTCCAAGAACATAGTTAGAGACTCAGAAGGAATAATGGAATATCATCACATCATATTTATCAGTCGTATTTTGTAATGTAAATGTTAATCAAAAAGACAAATGACCCCAGAGAGCTTTGTAGTTTCAAAGCCAATGGCTGAGGTCATTTATAAAGTTTTATTACAAAAAGATTCACATCAGATTTAGAAAGGATATTGCAATATCTGCCTGTTTTAATTCTCCCAAATTTGTTTAACAAACGCTCATAAATAAATTATAAAACTGTGCAATATTAGGATTGAGGTTTATGCCTAGGATGGAGAGTCCTCCAATGTAATTCTAGAATAACTATTACGCAATGACAATACTATTTCAAATCGTGTTTTAATGAAATGATTTGCCTTTGAGTTTTACATACTAAATGCTTCAAATAGCGAGACAGGTAGAGAATCATGGAAAGGTTAACTGTAAACTTATACGGGAGAGAATAATATTGTCACATGTATAGATGTAATCATATAATAATACACTATAGTATACATATTCATATACAATTATTAAATAATAAAATCAGTCAAAATCATTTAAAATAATTTACTAAATCAAATATATATTTATAAATCTCGAAATGAAATCATCAAAGCTATCCCTATTTCCATAAATTATGATCGCTCCTTTTAATCGTAACCTTTCCTGTTATGATTTGGAGGAGATTTTAGTTGGTGGCGCGATGAAAGATTTCATTGATAATTCTTTGCAATCTTCTTTTACTGGAGTGAAACAATCAGTGATTTTTTTTGATAATACTTCACTTTTTCTTTTATTTTTTGTTAAGAGATTTGAGGACTGGCGTTTGATCACCGGTATTTCTTCTGCACATTTAGCCTTTGGTTTTATTGGTGATTTTAGGGAAGTTATGACTTTGGTTTTAATGATGCTGAACTTTTCAAAATTTTTTCTGCACTACAAGAACGCTTACGTGAAGAACGCTTAATATTCTGCTCTGATCCTTTGGATTGTGATTTAATATGATCAATCGCAAAATCTGATGTAGGTTTTGGTGTTAAATTCTCATAAACATTACTTTTGCAATCGGACCATAATTCTTGTTTTGTAGTTTTTATCTCTTGTTTCATTGGTGGCGATATCGAAGATATAAGTTTTGTTGGCTTTGTGTTGAAATTTTCAGCTGATATTTCTCTACTTCTGAAACGTTTACGTGAAGAACGTGTAATATTTTGCTCTGATCCTTTGGATTGTGATTTAATATTATCAATCGCAAAATCCAATGTAGGTTTTGGTGTTAAATTCTCATAAACATTACTTTTGCGATTGGAGGATAAATCTTGTTTTACATAATTTATCTCTTTTTTCATTGGTGGCGATATCGAAGATATAAGTTTTGTTGACATTGTGTTGAAATTTTCAGCAGATCCTTCTCTATTTCTGCAACTTTTACGTGAAGAACGACTAATACTTGTGTCTGATTGTTCAACATCCAAACGAGCTGCAAAATTATCATTATATTTACTATTGTGATTGGATGATAATATTTCTTCAGCGCATTTTTTCATTTGTTTCTTTGGTGAGAAAGTGGTTTTCATATACTTAATTCCTCGTTCAACACTTATTGGACGTTTGTGTGAAGAACGGAGTGTAATTTTTTCTTTGGTTTGAGATTGTAAATTTTTTCCCAAATGATCTAAATATATTTTAATAAATCATAAAAAATTGAATGATATATTTACCAGTAGTATGTTTTGTGTTTTCTTTAAATAATTTTGATAACTTTTTTTTAGATGAGTTTGAAATCTTTATTTTCACAATGTTCAATTGTTGATTTGAGTTCAGCTTTTCGATTAAAGAATCTGACAAGTCAAAAGTGCAATCCAGACAATTATCTGTCCCTTGAAATGCAAGTGAGCTACAAATATTTACCGTTGTCAACAATTAAATGAAAAATTAATTTTACTTCATCGGTAATTAATTTCTTTTGATTATTTTCAACATTGTTTTTCCTTATATATAATCATGTTTCAGATTGAATACTCAATTTTGATTAGCTGAATTTTTCAACAACTTTCAACCAATCAAAATTAAGCAAACAGATTTTAAATATTTTTAAATATTAAATTAAATTTTTGTAAAAATAATATCTATATTTAAAGTAATTATTCATTCGTTTTATGAATTTAGATTATAAAACGTCTATTAAGAAATTCAAAAAAGATTTTCACGTGCAAATTAATAATTCAAAATAAAACATTTGCATTAAAATATCAAGTCAATAATAATGACATAAAAATTGTCCTATTGTGGTGGATGTAATTTATGGGTAAATCCAAATATATCTTTATATTCTGGCTAGGGATTCTGGAATTATGCAGTTCTACTAGCCCTTCATCTCGATGCCAATGCGTATCATTCAATGAGATTTAATTACTAATCAAAAATATCTAGAAATTGCATTAATTTTCAACAGATGAAAATTTTATTTTAGTTTCTTTGAAATTACCCTCGAATACACGAAGAAAATCAAGGCAATCGTGGGATTGAAGTTTACGTCCATGATTAGAGACCTTAGTGAGTAACTCTATACTGACAATTACGCAATACGTATACTGTTTCAACTTGTTGACCATATCTATTACACAATAAATAAGAAAGCTTTTTCTATTGGTAATTTATCTAGCTTAATAAAAGTATATCGAGTAGGACCTTCATCAGGGGTTTGATTGCCAGCCAGATACTAAGGCATGGCAATATATAACATAATTAGTATATAATTATTTATCCACGAACTGCTTTCTCTAATGTCCTTGTTATCAAAAGAAATAAATAACCTGTCATCCTTTCAGAAAAATGTGTAAACCTTCAGAAGGCTTCTTTCAATATAAAATAATGGAATATCATCACATCATATTTATCAGTCGTATTTTGTAATGTAAATGTTAATTAAAAAGACAAATGACCCCGGAGAGCTTTGTCGTTTCAAAGCCAATGGCTGAGGTCATTTATAAAGTTTTATTACAAAAAGATCCACATCAGATTTAGAAAGGATATTGCAATATCTGCCTGTTTTAATTCTCCCAAATTTGTTTAATAAACGTTCATAAATAAATTAAAAACTGTGCAATATTAGGATTGAGGTTTATGCCTAGGATGATATTATTTGCCGCTCTGATGCGCGACCTAAGCATTTCAGGGTAAAGCAATAAAGCATGCAAATATTATTTCTATTTGATGCAAATGAGGCCGTTATAACTATTATATGTACATAGGTATATAGCCTACAATACCACTAATTCATCGACAGGCCCAAGCAGAGTTATTGAAATATTTACAGGGGAGCGCAAATTTAGTTTTGCATGGGGCGCCAAATAACCTTTCAAATACTTTCATTCCTTCTAATTAATTTCTTAATTTCTTCCAAGAACATAGTTAGAGACTCAGAAGGAATAATGGAATATCATCACATCATATTTATCAGTCGTATTTTGTAATGTAAATGTTAATCAAAAAGACAAATGACCCCAGAGAGCTTTGTAGTTTCAAAGCCAATGGCTGAGGTCATTTATAAAGTTTTATTACAAAAAGATTCACATCAGATTTAGAAAGGATATTGCAATATCTGCCTGTTTTAATTCTCCCAAATTTGTTTAACAAACGCTCATAAATAAATTAAAAACTGTGCAATATTAGGATTGAGGTTTATGCCTAGGATGGAGAGTCCTCCAATGTAATTCTAGAATAACTATTACGCAATGACAATACTATTTCAAATCGTGTTTTAATGAAATGATTTGCCTTTGAGTTTTACATACTAAATGCTTCAAATAGCGAGACAGGTAGAGAATCATGGAAAGGTTAACTGTAAACTTATACGGGGAGAGAATAATATTGTCACATGTATAGATGTAATCATATAATAATACACTATAGTATACATATTCATATACAATTATTAAATAATAAAATCAATCTAAATCATAAGTGTTATTAAAATTGGTCAAAGAGAAATTGTTGTATTAAAGTGTGTGGATGATGAATTAGTAATTGTGGCAAGTATGGACATATGAGCCATCTAGCACAGTTGCTTTTGATTGGCTGAATAAAAGCATGAGTCATGAGACGGCGGAAATTATTATGTGTGTGATGAGTCAATGTTGAGATATAACAAAGAGTCAAATTTATTTTTGTCCGTACCAAAAAAAATTTTTTAATCATCGCAATTCTTTAATTTTTACTTTGACTTTTTTTTACAAAAATTCATTTCAATCTGTATTTTACATTCGATTTTTAAGAGAAAGCTAAAAAATGTTTAGACAGTTGCACTCCAAAGAAACTTATGGTTTTTCTGAAATTCCTCTAAACCCAAAGATTAGATAACTTGCGGCATTTTTAGTTTACTTGCAACTTTCCAAACTTCCGATCGCATAACTACATCAATTTCCTTCTTGATCAACAACAGTTTGTTTATCAATTTTACCGAAGACATTTGCGCCATCTACTGTTTCAACCGGCAAATAACGGGCTGCCATTGGCTCGGATATCCCAAACTATGGGATTGCAAATTTCAAATTTCAGTTAAAAAAACATTGAAAAACAGTTTGATTGAGCGTTTTCCATTGCTGAGTTCTTACAAGCAATTCTTGGAGCGGATTTCTTTGATGCTTTTGGATATTTAGTTGATTACAGGGATAGGACGTTAGTGTTGCGAGTAAACAATGATAAAACATCTAATAATCCTTTCACTAATTCAAACAATGATATTTATAATTACATCACAATATTTTGCGCATCGTACAAAAACGCTGCGCAACTTGTTCATTGCCAAAATTGCTGAGAAATACCTGAGATGATTAGAAAAGTCCAACACTCACGACAACACCCTAGCGTCCTATCCCTATATTCTGAAAACATATTCACAGCCGTACCCAACACGTTCAAGTTAGTTATCACTGTCAGAACTACAAGCAGTTCCTTACCATCTTGGATTTCAGCGATAGATTTCGTTACTAAAATTGACGCCTTCTTTAATGACGCCTTCCTACCACTGTGTGGTTACTGGAGACTATAGATTTCTGAACTTGATTACTATTCATGATTATTATCCAATGCCGTTGATTACTGACATTCTCAAACTGTTTTTTCAAAAATAGATTTAAAAAAGCGTATCACCAGATCCCTATCGCCACCCTCCGATATCCCTAAGACCGCCGTAATAACACTTTTCAACTTATTTGATTACTTCCTGATGCCTTTCGGTTTAACAAAACGCAGCATAATTTTTCTAGCCTCATATTGACCAGGTCCTCCACGAGATTAATTTTCCCAGACCTTACCTTGACGACATAATAATATTTCCTCCAAATATCGGAATTCAGAGTTCTTGTTGTAAAAGTACTTTTAGCGTTAAGCAAAAACAGCATGATTATCAATACAAAAAAGTGTATATTTTTTACTGATGAAGTATAATTTTTAGGCCAACTTATTTTAGAAGACGGAATTAAACCAATTCCACGCAAATTAGAGACTATAAAACAAATAACTCTTCTGAAAACCATCACTAAACCTCGAAGCTTTTTAGGTACAATAAATTTCTATCGCTGATTTATCAAAACGGTTTCTTTATTGCTTTCACCACTGAACACGTTATCCACTGGCCCTAAAATCTCATTAATAAAATGGACAGAGGAAGCAATATATGCATTTGAATGCACAAAATCCTTACTTAGTAGAGTTAGTAGCACTCAATTTCCCAAACCCCGATTTACACTTTCAATTCACGACAAACGCTTCTGATTACGCAATAGGAGCAGTTAAGCATCAAATAAATGGCGATAATTTAGAACCTGTAGAATTCTTATCAAAAAAACTAAACAGAGCACAAAAAATATTCAGCGTTTGACCGTGAATTACTAGCCATATATAATTCTCTAAAACATTTCAAACACTTTCTTGAGGGCCGCGAATTTACCATTCTTAATGATCACAAGCCTCTGAAACATCTTATAATTTTAAAGACCCCTTCACCGAGACAACATAAGCAGATAGCTTTTTTTTCAGAGTTTACATTCAAAATACAACACATTTCAAGCCTACAAAACGTAGTAACTGATTTCTTTTCAAGACCAGGCATCTGCATAGTGGCGTCACTATGGGGGTGCGGGGGTCGTACCGCACCGGGTGACACCAAAATGCAAAATATCACTGTGTATGATTCTATGTCACTCCATGAAATTATTCTTATGCATTGTTTCAGCCCAGTCTGTCCAGCGCCCAGCGACAGAAATGTATCATATTATTGAAATATAAAACTATCTCTGTTCTGTTAGTTATAAATACAAAAATGTGTTATAGTTTTGAGTGTATAATAACTACTACAAAATATAACATTAGGTTTATTCGTTTCTTTGTACTAACTTCTGATAAGTTGGACCGAATTAGTACCGAAGTTGCGGTGGATGACAACACTGGGACGGTTACAGAATGGCGGTGGCGACGCGCACTTTTCCCAGAGGCCTGCTTCGACGTTCTTGTCATATCACAGGACTGGTTCTTTACACTGTGGGTCGCAGGGACCCCCTAAACAAAATGGTTCCACTCACGGGCGCCGTGTCAAAGCTCTTGACAACTGTCAAAAACATCGGTTTTTGGGCCGCCGATTAGTTCCCCGGCACTACACTGTGGGTTTTTCGCACGGTTAGCTAGTTCATGTCTAACATAACCTACAACAGTTTTTGTTTTACCCACTACACGTGCTTAAAACGCTTTGTTTTTGTTGTTGTATTAGATGTTGGTGGTTTTGAAGTTGCTGTTTTTGATTATAGTCACCATGTTTGAGGCTGTTCAAGCAAAGAGTGTGATATCTACCACTGAAAAAGAGTTACTGGTGTCCATTCCAAAATTGACGACTTTCTATGATGAGTTATCAGGGGAAGAGCTTTTATTAGAAATACCAAGGCTGAGAAGGCAGCAGAGATTGATCTCAAAGAAGCCAGAGACTGGTTAGTACTTGACGTTTTGAAATTCATAGCTGAATGGGACATCCTATAATCTCTCCTATATTTCTCAGTGAGCCTACAATTATTTCTTACGATCTGTGTGTCTGTGGCTTCACGTAAGAGGAGTTTTTCAAAGCTAAAGTTTATAAAGAACTATTTTCGATCTACAATGGGACAGTCAAGGCTTTCTGATCTTGCAATATTATCAATTGAAAGTGATTTGGCGAAAGGAATTGATTTTGATGAAGTAATTAACAAGTTTGCAGGCCAGGAAAAGAAAGTTTTGATTTAGTCAAGATTTAATATGACATAAAATTTAATATTAAAATAACAAATATTTTCTATGTAGTTCTTAGTTCTTAACTTCTCAGAACTTTTTACCAACCGACCTTGAATTAGCTTTTTCTTCTATTGCCTTTGTAAATATAGGACCTATAATTTATAAACGTTACTAATGATTCTGTATGTTTCCGTTATTTGGCACTGGCGGACTCGAAGGAGGTCTATGGGTTGTCTTGAAAGGGTGACACCATGAGTTACCACACTGTCGACACCAACCTTAGTGACACCACTGTCTGCAATATCTAGAAATTCTATCTTGCCAGAATTATAAATGCTCGATTATAGATTACCTCAAGTAAATTTGTCCTACTTCAAAGAAAACGCAAAACTCATAGACCAAGTATATCACGGCATTTCAATTCCTGCCTTTCCCCATTCTATTCTACTTTAAGAACTCAAAAAAAAGCATTCGAGTCAATTTATATTCTTTATCATCCAGGCATTCACAATACTTACGATCTGATTCACAAGTATTATGCTTGGCTATTCATGCGGAAAGATAAAAAGACTTGGTACCAAGAATGTGTAGAATGTCAAAAGAACAAAGTCGTACGACATTTCAAACGCTCCACTCAGATTCCGGCACCTCTTCTGATCAACCACTTTTCTGAGCTGGTACATGTTTCCCGGTGAATTCCTTCAAAACTTAGGAAACAGCCTGGAAACACTTCCTACAAACAGACAGAAATCTCTCCTTTAATTCCACCACCTACAACAAAAACCATTTATTTCTTTTTCATTGAATACATGCAAATACGCGTGGTTACAATCTCGTGACATACACCACATGAAACCTCGATACTTGAACCATATAAAGTAATATCCGTCAGATACAACAACACTGTCACAATTTTACACGAAAATAAAGAAGTTGTAGTAAAAATCGAAAGAGTAAAACCCGCCGATGACGAAGTTAAATACGCAAAAAAGCCAACAGAGTACAAAACCATAGACAAAGATGAATCAAAATAATAAGTACTCTTATCCGACATTCCAATACCCAGACTTCAAACTTCATTACGTGCTTCACTCAGAGTTAACAATTTTATACCCAAAACCCACATGTCTTTCTCCCAATGGTCTGAGAAAAAAAAGAAAACTACCAGCAAAATTAAATTATAAAAATCTGACGAGGAGAAAAGAAATCACATCAGAAATAATGAAAGAATTCAGAAATGTAATTTGCAACCTTAATATCTTAGTTGTAAGTATCTCGTTGTTAATATTGTGGTGATACGATGAAATCTTTTTAATCTTTTTAATTTTTTACAGATCGAATGTTTTTAGTTGCACTTGTCACTATTGGGGTTGATTTGAATAAGCTTTACTGGGTGTCATTATATTATTATATTTATTGAAGGGTTTACACATTTTTGTATAAGGATGACAGGTTATTTATTTCTTTTGATAACGAGGACATAAGAGAAAGCAGTTCGTGGATAAACAATTATATACTAATTATGTTATATATTGCCATGCCTTAGTATCGGACTGGCAATCAAACCCCTGATGAAGGTCCTACTCGATATACTTTTATTAAGCTAGATAAATTACCAATAGAAAAAGCTTTCTTATTTATTGTGTAATAGATATGGTCAATAGGGTGGAGTGAAAATTTTTTTTTCTTAATATCTTGTTTGGATAGCTATAAAAACTTGGTAACACATGCAATTAGTAATGTGGCAAACAATTAGACAATTTAAAGCATATCTTGAGGTTCCACAATTGACCTAAAGTATAGGCATATTTCGATAAAAAAGCAATAATCTTTAAAAAAAACATTTTTTTTATAAGTAACATATTTATGTTATGGTTTAACTTTTTAACAGTCTGTACATAACATTACAAGTAATAAGAACCATATCTGTGAAGGGAAACCACATGCAAACTGTCTAACATGTTTTTATAACTACAAATGATGTTGGGCTTTGGTGTCCAGTTTTGGCATTTTCGATCTCGATTCCAAGCGTGCTCTAATGAATCCGTCGCGTTTTTCTGGACCACACACCATTTCGGATGCTTCTGTCACTAGCTTGATATGTCTCTCTACTGCCTGGGTGTGACTCGGATACGCCATGTCGATCACACGCTAAAGCCAACGACGGTAGCTTAACTCTCATCTGCTTGTCATTCAATTTTCGCTGTTGTTTAATTTGGCTTATACAATCGTCATCAGAGTCATCATCGCCGGTATCCATTTCCTCTTCCATTCCAGAAATCTCGTCACAGACATCCGACTGTTTATCACCGATGTCATCAATGGCAGATTTGGTACACATCTGCCTCTGTGTCGACTCTTTACGGATATACCGCTTTTGTAATCTACTGGATTCAACCTCATCAACTCCAGCTATGATCATACTGCGTGAACCCCGCTGATCTTCTAGAAAGTCACGTTCAATTGTGGGTATCTTTCTTGACTTCTCACAGTGACACTGAGACATACAAGAGCACTTGCAGGAGCAAATGTCAAAGAGTTTAATCGATTCATCTTTAAACTGCGATATTTTCTCTCTGTATGGTTCTGAGTCCTTCCTAGATTTATACGGCTTCAGCAATTTCATGAACGTCTTGTGGTACACGTTCAACATTTCATGAACACGGCGGTGGCTTACATGTGGTATGGAAGCTTTGTCCCATATTTGTTCTACTTTCATTGACACTGTTTCTGCCACGTTGCGATGTGAAGGATCTTTATTGTTCAATTCGCATTTCAGTCTCTGCTTTGTCAGGTTGTAGAATTTCATAACATCTGCATAAGTCGGTAGTTGATTGTCGGGCATCTCGGATGGACCACCAAAGATGACACAAGACACTTTCTTTCTGGTTACAGTCATTGCAACTCTAAAAAGGAAAACCAGAGGCATTTAAAATCCATAGTGTATGGGTGGCAAATATTTTGCTATTAAAAGTAATGAAAATATTATTTAAATGCCATCAATGACTTCAATAATATGTTATAATATTACCTCTTATAATGAAGTATCGTAGTGGAGTAATTATTTATCACTAACAATACTACATACAGCGATTCAAAAAAAAATACAATGTTATGCAATATGTATGCAATAATCCGTCTGAATTGACTCTAGAAACAGGAAGTGCAGCGTGTGAATGCGTAGAAAAGTGAACTAATAATGATCTTTTAGTTAACAGTAAGTAACGATAACGTATTAGTGGAAGCAAAAAGTTGCCAATTCCTTGTAATGAAAAGAACACCGGATAGCAAATACATTATCGTTTTCTTATCAATGGTTACATTTTAAAGTTGGTTGTGGAACCTCAAGACATTATTTAAATTATTGTTTTTCTTTACAGAGTACTTCATTGGACCTCATAGCAAGTTTTTATAACTATCCAAAGTCTACTAAGTCAAAAAATTTTTTTTCGGTCATTTTCACTCCACCCTAATGGTCAACAAGTTGAAACAGTATACGTATTGCGTAATTGTCAGTATAGAGTTACTCACTAAGGTCTCTAATCATGGACNCTAAATTCATAAAACGAATGAATAATTACTTTAAATATAGATATTATTTTTACAAAAATTTAATTTAATATTTAAAAATATTTAAAATCTGTTTGCTTAATTTTGATTGGTTGAAAGTTGTTGAAAAATTCAGCTAATCAAAATTGAGTATTCAATCTGAAACATGATTATATATAAGGAAAAACAATGTTGAAAATAATCAAAAGAAATTAATTACCGATGAAGTAAAATTAATTTTTCATTTAATTGTTGACAACGGTAAATATTTGTAGCTCACTTGCATTTCAAGGGACAGATAATTGTCTGGATTGCACTTTTGACTTGTCAGATTCTTTAATCGAAAAGCTGAACTCAAATCAACAATTGAACATTGTGAAAATAAAGATTTCAAATTCATCTAAAAAAAAGTTATCAAAATTATTTAAAGAAAACACAAAACATACTACTGGTAAATATATCATTCAATTTTTTATGATTTATTAAAATATATTTAGATCATTTGGGAAAAAATTTACAATCTCAAACCAAAGAAAAAATTACACTCCGTTCTTCACACAAACGTCCAATAAGTGTTGAACGAGGAATTAAGTATATGAAAACCACTTTCTCACCAAAGAAACAAATGAAAAAATGCGCTGAAGAAATATTATCATCCAATCACAATAGTAAATATAATGATAATTTTGCAGCTCGTTTGGATGTTGAACAATCAGACACAAGTATTAATCGTTCTTCACGTAAAAGTTGCAGAAATAGAGAAGGATCTGCTGAAAATTTCAACACAATGTCAACAAAACTTATATCTTCGATATCGCCACCAATGAAAAAAGAGATAAATTATGTAAAACAAGATTTATCCTCCAATCGCAAAAGTAATGTTTATGAGAATTTAACACCAAAACCTACATTGGATTTTGCGATTGATAATATTAAATCACAATCCAAAGGATCAGAGCAAAATATTACACGTTCTTCACGTAAACGTTTCAGAAGTAGAGAAAGATCAGCTGAAAATTTCAACACAAAGCCAACAAAACTTATATCTTCGATATCGCCACCAATGAAACAAGAGATAAAAACTACAAAACAAGAATTATGGTCCGATTGCAAAAGTAATGTTTATGAGAATTTAACACCAAAACCTACATCAGATTTTGCGATTGATCATATTAAATCACAATCCAAAGGATCAGAGCAGAATATTAAGCGTTCTTCACGTAAGCGTTCTTGTAGTGCAGAAAAAATTTTTGAAAAGTTCAGCATCATTAAAACCAAAGTCAGAACTTCCCTAAAATCACCAATAAAACCAAAGGCTAAATGTGCAGAAGAAATACCGGTGATCAAACGCCAGTCCTCAAATCTCTTAACAAAAAATAAAAGAAAAAGTGAAGTATTATCAAAAAAAATCACTGATTGTTTCACTCCAGTAAAAGAAGATTGCAAAGAATTATCAATGAAATCTTTCATCGCGCCACCAACTAAAATCTCCTCCAAATCATAACAGGAAAGGTTACGATTAAAAGGAGCGATCATAATTTATGGAAATAGGGATAGCTTTGATGATTTCATTTCGAGATTTATAAATATATATTTGATTTAGTAAATTATTTTAAATGATTTTGACTGATTTTATTATTTAATAATTGTATATGAATATGTATACTATAGTGTATTATTATATGATTACATCTATACATGTGACAATATTATTCTCTCCCCGTATAAGTTTACATTTAACCTTTCCATGATTCTCTACCTGTCTCGCTATTTGAAGCATTTAGTATGTAAAACTCAAAGGCAAATCATTTCATTAAAACACGATTTGAAATAGTATTGTCATTGCGTAATAGTTATTCTAGAATTACATTGGAGGACTCTCCATCCTAGGCATAAACCTCAATCCTAATATTGCACAGTTTTTTAATTTATTTATGAGCGTTTGTTAAACTAATTTGGGAGAATTAAAACAGGCAGATATTGCAATATCCTTTCTAAATCTGATGTGGATCTTTTTGTAATAAAACTTTATAAATGACCTCAGCCATTGGCTTTGAAACGACAAAGCTCTCTGGGGTCATTTGTCTTTTTGATTAACATTTATATTACAAAATACGACTGATAAATATGATGTGATGATATTCCATTATTCCTTCTGAGTCTCTAACTATGTTCTTGGAAGAAATTAAGAAATTAATTAGAAGGAATGAAAGTATTTGAAAGGTTATTTGGCGCCCCATGCAAAACTAAATTTGCGCTCCCCTGTAAATATTTCAATAACTCTGCTTGGGCCTGTCGATGAATTAGTGGTATTGTAGGCTATATACCTATGTACATATAATAGTTATAACGGCCTCATTTGCATCAAATAGAAATAATATTTGCATGCTTTATTGCTTTACCGTGAAATGCTTAGGTCAGCGCATCAGTGCGGCAAATAATATCAGATTGTTTGATCATTTTAACTGAATATTTGATATGAGGGCGCCCCACAACCTCTAGCGCTCCAAGCTATCTCCTAAACTGATTGCCGCTTGGGCCGGCCCTTTCTGGGAGAATATATTAATATAATTACTTAAATAAATTAATAAAAATTATATGAAAGTAAAAATAATTAAGTAGATTTCAAAAGATATTAAAACTGCTCATAAGTTTATTTCCCATAATTAATTGAAAATATTGGGCAGAAATAAATAAAATCCCGTTTGTATATCTGGTAGCAACATGCAATATTTGTGATGTTTTTTTCATTATTTTCTATTAAAATTTGCTTGTAAAATCCCTCTAGTAATTATTTACTCGGAGTATTTTAAAAATTGCCAAGATCACATTTACCATCTTTCCTATTTCAGTTAGAAGTGTCAGATTTGTAGGAGGAATTCGGATGAAGATTGTCTCAACATCAAGGGGAAATATTATACTATCGATGCAAAATCTAGTTTATTTATTATGCAATGAATGTGGTCAGTTAGAAATGACCAAGTTGAAACCATATGCTCATTACGTAATTGTCAGTATAGAGTTACTCACTAAGGTCTCTAATCGTGGACATAAGCTTCAATCCCACGATTGCCTTGATTTTCTTCGTGTATTCGAGGGTAATTTCAAGGAAACTGTGATCAAATTTCATTTGTTGGATAAAGATGTAATTTCAAAACCCTTATAGCTAACAACTAAATGGTATTGAAGGATTTGCGTTTGACATGCGGATAGTGGAGTAGTAGAATTATTCACTTCCCAGATCGCCGTTCCCAACATTTGATATATTTGGATTTAGCAGTTATTGGAATAGTCTATTTCATATTAATAAGAATTTTTTGCATTTAATAGATTTAGATTTTGTTTCGGACCTGAAAATAATAATTTTAGGAAAATATATTTTGTATAATTTATGCCTTATTCCTAGACTAGACAACCCAAACGGACAAATATTGAAATTTTCTTTCGAAATTTGACGTGATTGTCTTTATGATTATTCTTTTTAATTATTTGAGATAAAACTGCATAAGTCCCCACAGCCATTGCATTCGAGGAGCCGAGGATATGCTGGGGTCATCTCTTCCTTTAATCAAAAATTGCATTCAATAATAATTTTGGCCACAAAAGACAATTGATAAATATGACGTGAAGATATCCCATTATTGTAGATCGAAAGAAGAAACACTAGTTATAAAAAACGTATAAAGAAATGGCAAGCATTCAGGCCCCAGCAATCTCTCTCTTCTCTCAACCCCCCCATCGTATGTGATCGGGTCTGCATACAGGGCATTTAGATTGCCGTTTGTGAATTGAAATTCATTAGAAAAGTGCAATTAGATATATGATTTATGGTTAAATAATGCGACATATACCAAACTTTATTTTCATTTTTTCCCGCCTTTCAATTTTGCTTATCACATTGCGTTTTTAACCAGATCAAAAAATTCCTTCGATATTTTAATATGATTTTTTCTTAACTAAATTTTAGTATAAATTTCCTTATTGAAATTTGAAGAAGACTTTCAATTGAATCTTTAGAAATCTAGAGCTCGATTTATATTTGTGAACAAACTTTATCTTTTATTGTTTTAATGAAGAGTCGTAAAGAATTCAAGCTAAATGATTCACTTGCGACTGAAGTGCAAAGAATCCTCAATAGAGAAGTTCACAGCTAGGAATATAACAATGATGGAATATAGAGAGATTGGATAATTGATTTTACTGCAATATTTGCTAATATTTATAATAAAGTTGTGATAATTGGCTGAAACGGCAACGGCAAAAGGTCCAATCACAGAAACGCTCAATTTTATATTTTATAATAATCCATAGTGGAATTCTAATTTTTTTAGTTAAACAATTTAAAAATTAAAAATAAAAAACTAAAATTATTAAAACAGACATAATTCAACACCTACTTATTATATTACTGTTACTTTTATATCAACAGTTTTATTCAAGGCATTTTGTCGTTGGACACGTTGTCTGCGGTGTTTTGGCAACTCTTGTTTGTCCGACCAATGAATAGTTTGCTTCCAATATGGTCAGTTGCAAGAAACTGGTGCCTGTGCCCGTGCCATTGCCATCAGAAAGATTTGCGTAAAATAATTATTTCAACGTTGAATATGAAATATTTTAATTTGTATTTTTGTAAAATGTTATGTATTACTGAAATATATATTTTACGCCTGAATTCAATTTTGTTATAAAGAAATTAAAAATTATAAATATAAGAAAATTGGGTCAAAATTGAATTTTCCTGTTCTTTAAGAAAATTAAATTTGCATCATGGCCACAGCTCTGATTATAATGAGTAAATAATCACAGTGACAATGAATATTCTGATAGTAACTAATTTATCAGTAGTAACTAAAAGAAAATGTTGCGCAGGGGTATTGTTGACACAGTTCACTGGATTCCCAGCAACTCAAACATTAGATATTATTATATTAATGATGGCATATTATGACGTAACAATTGAAGATTTCAGATTTGATAGACTTTGATTTTGATAATGTTCAACATTTGATAAATGACTTTGACTTATGAATATTGGTAATTTCATTTGGACTTATTTCTGGAACTTTATCTAGATCTCCTTCACGCTTGATAGCATTTAATCCTAGGAAATTGTTTCATCAATTCCAAAGATAATATCAGAACAAAATTACATTTTTCACTTTAAATAGACTCGTGAAAAGATTGAAAGCAATATGTCGATTTATAATAAATGGTTTTATTTAAACAAATCATGCCATAGCTGTAATGGGACAGAATTATACAGAATGATACATTTTATTTACTTTTGGGTGTCCATTTGAAGGGAAAATTAGATAATTTCTGATTTATCTTTGGAATTGATACTTTTCATTACGATTTTCCTATCAATTTAGAAACTATTTTAGATAAATTTATAAGTTTGAATTTTGGCGCCAAACAATTATTTAATAATGTCCTCATTGTTTGCAACTCAGTTGTCAGGCATGATATTGCCACCACATTCACCACTAAGGGACCCTGCCCCTCTACTCATTACGAATAGCAGACGAACTGTGCAAGATTTTATGCTTCAATGTTAAAAGATCGTTTCCGCATTTTATTCTTGAAGAATTGGAGAAATTTACATCAGTTTTATTTTAAAATTATTTTTAAATATTATTAAAATTTATTTAATTAACATTTAAATAGCCATTCAATGCATTGGAAAAGTGTGAAATAAAAAAAATTAAGCTTAAGAAAGAAAATAGAAATTAAAATATTATTTTACAGAAGATAATAAAAATTAAATATAAATTTAAAGATCCAATAAAGATTTCTCAAAATCAAATCGAATTGTCTGTGACATCAGAACTTTTCTCTTATTGCGTAATCAGTGCGTTATCAGCAGAAATATCGGAACTCATGTTTGCGTTGCTGGGATTTCAACGGACTTTGTCAACAATCACCACCAGAAACATTTTTTGTTACTACTGATAAATCAGTTTCGTTAACAAAGTTATATTTTTGAAAAATCTAGAACTATTTACGGCCTTTCAAAATGTAAAATAAGGTAAATAAGTTAAAAAATAATTTTTATTAAATGTATTAACAAGAAAAATATTATTATTTATATGGGTAAATAATAATAATAATAAAAAGATTAATAATAATAAAATACATATTGAAATAAATGGCAAACTTCCAACTTTTGTTCTACCAACTCACCCTGAGTTACCTAAATTCATTTGATCACTCACATTTTCCAACTCTTACATCACATATCTAGCCAACATTTCACTCACATTTCTGAACTTTCAATCGACCATTCGTTTTCCTCGATTCTCGTATTACATTAATGGTATTGAATTAATAAATCAAATAATTCATTAAAACAAACAAATGGCGACAACTTCATTAAAACAAAATATTATATGATAGTGTGCCTGATGCTATATGGACATGGGTCCCTTGGTTCAGTAAGCTCATAATATCCTACTGCTATTAAATGAACAACTGATATAATTCAAAGTTAATATCAGTAATAGATCACAATATAAATTTAAAGCAACTCAATGAAAGTCAAAAACATTTATTTAATAACAGTAGTAGAATAAATGAGAAATTACACATGTATAAAAGAAAAGTTAAAAATTCGAGTGAGTGAAGATGTTGATAAAAATGAAAAATAAATATTGAAACAATTCTCTGAGAATAAATAACCGAATGTCAAATATTCCATTCATTATCACATTCAATCTACAACAGGTTATTCCTGCTAGATTCGAGCTTGCCGTATATCTAAATGTTTAACATCGCATTATTAGTGAGTTTTCCACACATTTTATAGACATGCTAAATAGATAAAAATAAAATATAAGACTTTTAGTAAAATCATTCTATTTTCTTTCTTTTCTTTGATGGCGATATTTCAGTTATTTTGGATTCCATGCATAATAAAATGGCAAAATTATTTTAAATTTAAAAAACTTATTTAAGTGCAAAGATTAATTGAAAATTTGAAAAAAATGGATATTTTTCTGGGTGGAGTCAAAGCTGGTAAAAAACCAGATGTTTAAGATGTGTTAATAATAATAATAATAATAATAATAATAATAATAATAATAATAATAATAATAATAATAATAATAATAATGTTGGGTTTTATGATATCAAAATCAACAGTTGGTTACTCTGACTACACGTGTTCCAAAATCAATAAACACAAACTCCCAACGTATATTTGTTTTATAAAAATTTACAACTCACAATTAATTACACAGCTGGTCAACCATAATTCTCACGCAATTTCAGATCGGACTCTGCTATGGAATGTCTCAACCTTGTACGATTAAAAATTAAGTTTCACCTTTTGATTTAGTTCCACTCTCTGATCCAATCTCTTTTGACACTCCTTGTCTAACTCTTCAATTTTTCCTATAATTATTTTTCTTCTTTTCTTCTATTCCTCTAACTCCTAATGTCGGTTTCTTCTTCCCTACCTAAGGCTATTGCCGATTATGTGAATTTGGAGTTTCCTTATATACTCCCATAATCGTTGTAATTGCCCTATTTTTGACCTAATTGGTTTAGTCATCATTCCCTAATTAGCTATTTTTGTTGACCCTCTTCCTGATTCCCCTTCTTTTGTTTATCCTCGTTTATCCGGCTGTTTGGATAATTGCTCTCTGACTTCCCCATTTGTTTATACTGCCAAATTGCCGCACTCGGGTTTTCTTCATCGCTCGGGTTTTCCATTGACTCGGGCTTTCCATTAGCTCGGGTTTCCCATTAGCTCGGGTTTCCCATTAGCTCGGGTTTCCCATTAGCCAATTAATTAATTTATTAATATTTTGTGTTTTTTATTTGCCTGTTTTACGACCCTTTCTAAACATTTTCTAAAAATTTCTTGCTCACTGTCTTCCTCACCATCCCCTAATCTACCCTCTCCCGTTTTCCAGCTTCAATTTCGATAACTTTTCACTTTATTCCACTTCCTCAGGTTTGCGCATTTTTCCATTTTATGTCTGATTGTACCCCTTTGTAGTTCTGTTTTTATCATATCTTTCTTTGCCATTGCTTCTCTGCTTAACCGCCCTTCAATTTCGGTTTTCCTTTTACTCTGAACTATTCGATTTGATATAATTTAATAATTTACTTTCAAACCTCAACAATAATAATAAATCAATGGGATTCCAGACAATGGAATTAATTAATTGTGCTTCCAAATCAAAAAATAGCAATTTGTAAACTTGAAATAATTTGTAATAGTCAGATATTTCCTATCAGATTGGCAATGTCTTCGATTTATAAAAACATAATTTAAGATGGACTTTCTTTGGGTCTTTTATAATCAGAATCATATTATTTTATTGATTTTGAATTGAACTAACAAGTTAGGCTTAAAAATCAAGGTCAAGTCACAATTGTTGATTTTAAATTTAAGTGTGATTTTACTTTTTTGTTTTATTGAACTATCGTGCGGGGCTTTGAAATTTTCAAAAATTTATTTGGAAAAAATTATAGAGGATGACATCATCTATAAATTTGCTGACGACAACCTTTTGGTATTTCTCCAAGATTTTTCTTGCGGAAAATTTTAATTTTTCAGAGAAAAACTTGACTCGAATAAAGAATCTTTGACATTGCTTGAAATTTTCTTTTTTCAAAATATCGAGAGATGCAAGACCTACAAATTTACTGAGCATGACGCTTTCAAAATTTCATTGGAAATCGTCAAAAATACAAAAAAAAACAAAGATTTTGTAGCCAAAATGGCTCCAGGCTCCGGAACCTTGTTATTTTGGCCACACTTTTGAATTTTCCTCGTCTTATTTAAATGCTGGTTTAATCCAAAAAGGAGTTATTAATCTTAAACTATTTGTACTATTTAAAGCCGAAATGTTGTTCATATCTCTTCAAGATTTTTCTGGCTTGTTATAAATAATATCCATTATTAGAAATTATACTTATTGCAAATTTAATTATAAAATTTATTAAATATAATTTTATAATTATTAACTATTTACTGAAATTATTATTTTTAAATAATCAATTAATATTTATTTAATTCAATTAAAAATATCTTAAATTAATATAAATTATAATTATTAAAAATCTTCACTATGAATCAATAAATATATTAAAAACATCGATATATTTACTGATTCTTTAAGCTTTTTAATAAATACAATGTCAATGGAAAAGAAATCAGTGGTTAAATTTTTAAAGAGTTTTTATAATAATAGAAATTAATATTTATTGAAGTCAATAAAAATTTTAGGTTTTACCAGTTGCTTTTATAAGGATTTCTTCCCATTAATCCTTTTTCTTTAGTGGGAATTGTCATCTCGACATGTCCATATAATACTGAGATTTTCTTATAATTTATTACTCGCATAATTCGAGATTATACAGTGATTTATGGGTTTTCTTTGAATTATATTATTTTATACGTCTTCAAATTCTCATTTGCTACCGGTTACCACTCCTCCACATTTCCCCCAAAAATATTAATTTTTAATATTTTGAATATTTAATTAATTTTTAATTAATTTTTAACAATTTACTATTTTCCATTTTATTTTATGCATCTTTTTACATCTCCAACAAAATTATTCTAAATCAATTAATTATTAATTATTGAAATGAAATAAAAAATATCATAAATTAATATATTAGTTGTATGAGTATTTAAAACTTTTTTTTCATGTCAATTTTTTTGTATAAATAATTAATTATTTTAGATTAATCAATGAAAACAATAATAATAATAATAATAATAATAATAATAATAATAATAATAATAATAATAATAATAATACATTATTACAAGTTTGGAGATATTTTTCCTGTGATTTAGCGAATTTGCAAGTGATGTGATTTACCAGTGTAGCAGGTAAAGTATGCAATAGAGTTGAATCAGCAATATTGTATACTTACCTGGCGCGAAGAGAAATCTTCGCGTCTCCTGCATAGTACTGATGAGAGCCAAAAGCTCGAAACTAGTCTACTATTGGAATTTTCACTGAGTTTGTAAGCTTGTAATGATTATATTATTTTAATGTTAGACGTCCATAAAAAAAATTTTTTACAACATTATTAAATGAAAATAATTTTTAAAAATATTAAAATTAATTTCTGGAAATTAATTAAATAAATCTTAATTTAATTAATTATTATAAATTAAATTTATTATTTTCAGAAATTATTTTAGATTAAATAATTATACATTAATAGATTTTCCCCATGCGCCGTTTTTTTTCAAAATCCCAAGTCCTTCATGGGAATCTATTTGCATGCGTTCGAATCGGTGTGTTCGAAAACCAAAAATTGGTATGTGAATGAGTTCAGTAAAAAGAATGAATAAATAATTTTCAGTTCATAAGAATTATTTATTTATTACAAAATTTCTCTATATAAAATATAATATAATAAAAAATAATTGTTATTATTTATCTATTCATTTAAGTTACTTATAACAATAAGTAGATAAATTTAATAAAACAACTGAAAAATAAATTGAGCGTTACAGAATCAATGAGTGAGTGACTGAGAGATCTGGGCTTTTATAATATATAATATTAGCAATTTAAAATTAATCAATATTTATTATAGGAAAATTATAATTAATACAAATTATTTTATTATTTATTATTTTTAATTTAATATTAATTTAAAATGAATTTTCCTAATAATTACCAATGCAAATCCGACTAACCCTTTGGTTTGATGTACCAAATCCGGCTGCCGTTGTTTTCACAGTTCTTGCAAATCCATTCAGCATGGGGTTCGTTCCGCAACAACGAATAAGCTTCGAATGTCAGTCCAGTACAGCTTCGATGATACCAATTTCCACACAGATAGCCGCACTGAATGGGCTCAAATTGCATGTTGCTCGGTACGATTTCTTTTTGACACTGAGCACAGACTTGAATAATTTGCATTCTATCTGTTGTGACTGGCTGATTGATCATTGTCGGTGGAATTCCCGGTTGGGGACCATGGACAGAAATGCTACCTCCCATCATGTGTGGAGCTGGTACATAAGATGAAATCGGTCCGAAATGGTAATTTGGCATTAAATGCATCATTTCTGGATGGATATTTCCACCTATAAATTTCACCAATAATATCGATTTGTGTGTATAGGATATTACCAGATATCGGTGTCATAGACGGGGCTCCAGGTTGAATATTGTGATATCCATAATGACATGGATCAACATTTGGATTCATATTTGATGGGTTAGGGTTATTATGTCTAACTGGCATTGGATATTGATTATTATAATGCATTATAGGCATCATAATTTGTGATTGAGAGTCCTTCAAAATATCAAATTTATAACTATAATCTTTAAAAAGAACTTGAAATTGACAAGGATGTGCAGAAAATGCTTGAGGAGGAGTTTTCGAAGTGTTGGAATTAGCACTACTACTCATGGGATAATTAATTAAATTTGAACCAGGTGGATTTTGAAAACCAGGTCCGCCTATATTATTACAGTTTTCTATTGTAACATTCTCCATTAAAATTTACCAATATTAGTAAATTGTCTAAAAGAAGCAATATTCAAAAGAGTCATACAATAAAAATCTCAAAATAGAAATTCTATAAAATAACATATAACAATTTAAATCTATTTAAAAATTTAAATTGTTGCAAATTAGAAATTTTTTTAGGATTGATTAACCAATTCAAAATGAAATTATTGAATAACTTTATTTATGAAAATTTAAATTGATGGAAATATTTAAGATTTTTTAAACAAATCAATAATTAGAATACTGGTTTAATAAATAACAAATTGAAAGAAAAAAATTAATTAAAATTTTTTATAATATTTTATGTAACTATTTATAAATTCAATCTATTTATTTCAAAAACTGTAAACAACAAAAATGTACCAAATAATATTTCTAGTCTAATATATTTTTATTTAATTCATTCTGATCTCAAAAAATATACAATATAATTTAGATCATTATAGAGTTCAGCTCATTTGCTAGCAAAATTCTACTAACTAAAAAAAAGTTTACTCAAATAAAATAAGAAATTTAAATAAAAATATCAATTTATTATTCCTTATTGTCAAATAACAATTGCAATCAACGTGGGTTCCTACGAACTATGATATAACCTTATTTAGAAAGTTTTCTATGTAACAAAAATTCTTTTTATGTAGACTTTTTATATATAACAAGCTCTGTATTAAAATGGCAAATCATTCATTCTGTCTTTCAATTTGACAAGAAAACAAAGTCCCGAAATAATTTTCAAATAATTTATTGTTTATGCATACAAATAAATCACTAAATCTTAATAAAAAATCTTCAAATTTGTTTTCATGTTCATTAATAGTTATCTTTGCGCAATTCCATTCCAATTCGTGTTTCTAATTGGTATCTGTATGGTATCTGTTTGACGCATGGACGGACTGGATACGCATCTGTGATTTTATCGAATCTCTCTCTGTTCATTTGTTTTACTGGACTGAATATTTGATTAATTTTTATCAATTCGATTGGACATTGTTTTGAATTTTTGATTGATATCTTGGATGGAGTGTCTTTTGGCATTAGGTTGCCATTATATTTGTTCGGAGAATTGGTTGGTAATTCTAGTTTTATACTTTTCCTTTTTCGACTTCTTGTTGGTGTCATTGCTCTTTTGACTTTTTGAAAAACTCTTTCCACACTACTAGAACGTTTGCGAGTCGAAACCTCTGGAATGGATTGTGTTTTAGAAGGTTGATTTGCAATGAGGGGTTGAGATTGCTGCTGCTGATTGGGTCGAGCTGAAATTAGTTTACGATTGAAAAAATGTGGAAAATTTAAAAGATTTATAGACATATTTGAAAATTTGTTTTACCTTGAACCTGTGTAGGAGCATTGTGAATTTGAGAAGACTTTTGTTCGATTTGTTTTTGATTGTGATTTTTGTACATTTTCTCATCAATATTTTGCTGTTCGAATTGACTTTGGCTGTCCCTGGCTTTCCTAGATATATCAATGATTAGTCCATACAGATGGAAAGATTGATTACTTGATCATGGCCAAGCTCATCAGCACAGAATTCTTCATTAAATAATCGAGGGAATCTGTATCGGTGCTGTAATATAAAATAATTTTTGATGATTGTGAGTAATATCTCACTTGACACCAGAGTCGGCACGACCAAGCTTGGATCCAGATGACAATTTGAATGTATTCTTGTGAGATTTATTCGTCAAATCAATCGGCTTTGCATTTGGAGATTTCATTGTAAATATTGATCTGATTCGTCGCGCTTCCGTTCTCAAATCAATCGGTGATCTGGAAATGTAATTAAGTAAAATATCTGTAATTATTTGAATATGATTTTTTACTTAATCATTTTGTTAATTTTCGTAAGAAATTATAAATGTATAACTATTATATAAATGCATTTATATATATTTTCACATAATAATTCGATTGGTTAAAAATTATAATTTTGAAAATAGCCAATGAAAATTTTAATAATTATGTAACCTAATGTTTATTATTATTATAATTATAATTATTATTATTATTATTATTATTATTATTATTATAAATAATTATTATTATGTATCCATATTAAAATATAAAGAATAATATATGTCTTGTTAGAAATATTGATACATTTAATAAAATTTTCACGATGCAATTTTCCTTTTTCGAAAGTCGGTAACAATTGAATTTCAAAAATAAAACTTTGTCATAGAAACTGATTTATCAGTAGTAACAAAAAATGTTTCTGGTGGTGATTGTTGACAAAGTCCGTTGAAATCCCAGCAACGCAAACATGAGTTCCGATATTTCTGCTGATAAAGCACTGATTACGCAATAAGAGAAAAGTTCCGATGTCACAGACAATTCGATTTGATTTTGAGAATTCATTATTGGATCTTTAAATTGAAATTTAATTTTTATTATCTTCTGTAAAATAATATTTTAATTTCTATTTTCTTTCGTAAGCTTGATTTTTTTTATTTCACACTTTTCCAATGCATTGAATGGCTATTTAAATGTTAATTAAATAAATTTTAATAATATTTAAAAATAATTTTAAAATAAAACTGATGTAAATTTCTCCAATTCTTCAAGAATAAAATCTTTTTCCATTGAATTATAAAATCTTGCACAGTTCGTCTGTTATTCGTTATGAGTAGAAGGGCAGGGTCCCTTAGTGGTGAATGTGGTGGCAATATCATGCCTGACAACTGAGTTGCAAACAATGAGGACATTATTAAATAATTGTTTGGCACCAAAATTCAAGCTTAAAATCAGAAATTATCTAATTTTCCCTTCAAATGGACTCCCAAAAGTAAATAAAATGTATCATTCTGTATGATTCTGTCCTATTACAGCTATGGCATGATTTGTTTAAAGAAAACCATTTATTATAAATCGACGTATTGCTTTCAATCTTTTTACGAGTCTATTTAAAGTGAAAAATGTAATTTTGTTTTGATATTTTCCTAGGATTAAATGTTATCAAGCGTGAAGGAGATCTAGATAAAGTTCCAGAAATAAGTCCAAATGAAATTACCAATATTCATAAGTCAAAGTCATTTATCAAATGTTGAACATTATCAAAATCAAAGTCTATCAAATCTGAAATCTTCAATTGTTACGTCATAATATGCCATCATTAATATAATAATATCTAATGTTTGAGTTGCTGGGAATCCAGTGAACTGTGTCAACAATACCCCTGCGCAACGTTTTCTTTTAGTTACTACTGATAAATTAGTTACTATCAGAATATTCATTGTCACTGTGATTATTTACTCCTTATAATCAGAGCTGTAGCCAGGTGGGTCAGAAGGGAGGTAATCAGGATTTTAAAAAGGAGGGGCAACAATAATTGCATTTTCTTTATAATCTTTTAAATCACTGTTGAATTATTTATATAATAATTTCCCCGGTCACAGCAAAGAATATTGATATGCCATTTATCAGGAAAGTAAAATGTTCATAGACAACTTATAATTTTACCAATACATAAAAGTTACAATATTTTGCCTACAAATTTCATAATTTATTTACAAAAATGTCCGCTCTGATAATATGCCCTGTCAACTACAGATATTTCATAATTATAATTAATAAGCTTCCAATAATAATTTATAAATATTGATAAGCTCTAGCAGCCAATTTTTGTGTGTTTCATAGAGTGACCGGTAAAATGTTTGCGGAAAAATATTTGAAATTATTTTTTAAACTTCTAATATTTATTTAATTTAATTTTTTCATTGGTTATTCCATCTTATATTTCTTTTTGCTACTGTTTTGTTCGCTGACATTTTGTCCGTAACATTCCGTAGTAGCACAGTTTTGTAGTTGTATATAATATATATTTATTGTTTAATAATGCTTCTTGGAAATATCTGAAGAAAATAAAATGTTTGTCATACCCAAATAAGCTTGCCTTACTTTTAAAATAAACCGATCAATTGATAATTTTTTCTTTTTTTACTCTTTCTATATTAATTTTGTAATGTTTGTATGTGCCACGCAAAATTTTTTATTTCCAAATTAACCTTCTTTTCGTGATTTAGATGATAGAGCGGAAATTTGGCAAGAAGTGCCATTGTTGAGAACATTGCATGCTATCAAAATTTCAGTTCGATCCATTCACGGAAAGTGGATTAATTTAAAATATATTGATATGTAAAATCTACTGTTATTTCCTTATTTCAATATAATTCTGACCTATTCATTAACTTCGGATTAAAGAGATTACGTAATTATATCTAAAATATGTTGAAATTAAGAGAGTGAAATATAGAGTTTCATAAACTATGATTTTTATGGTTGATTTTTTAATAAATTAATTTATAAATCTGACATAAGAGCCTGAGCTTTGGCATTCGAAACAAAGGAATCTTGATTTTGTTGAAACAGATATTTTGCTTTCTTTGTAAACTTTCTGAGAACTTCCAATTTATTATCCACTTAATAATTTTAAACTACTAAATGCCATAAATTTTAAATATTTTTTGGAAAAATTAAATTATAATTAAGTTATGATTGTAAATGAATCGAAATTATGACATATGATAGGAAAATAATTTTTTTTTGAAATCATTATTGAATCTTGTCCCTGTTTTGATAGAACTTTATGTAAAAGAATAATTATTTGAAATTTGTATAAATTTTACACATGTTTATTTTTTCCTAAATATTTCAAAAGATTAATTTGCATTAGCTTTTAATTTTGATTGGTTGAAATTAAAATGCAATATTCATCCAATCAAACATGTGCATTTATTATAAATCCGCTTATAAAGGAGAAAATTAACAATGAAAATGAGGAAACAATTTGATCAAGAATGAAGTGAGAAGAAAATATTTTATTTATTTGCTTTCATATGTAAATATTATGTAGTTCACTTGCATTTGATGGAGTAAATAATTGTGAAGATTGTACTTTCATTTTCTCAGATTCTATAATTGAAAACATGAAATCAAACCAACAATTGAATATTGTTGATATAAAACTTTCAAACTTATCTAAGAAAAAGTTATTGAAACTTTCTGGAAACAATGAAAACCGAAAATCTGGTAAATATTTTATCCCATTATTTTAGGAATTTTATTTTTAAATATTTTCAGCTCTTTACAATAACAATCCACAATCCTTACCCAAAAAACAACTGATGGTGAGATCTTCACGCACAAGTTTAAGCAGTATTGAATCAGCATATGAAAGAGTTTAAATTGCTGTAACCCTAAATGAAGAACGAAAGGAAAAAAGTTTAGAACAAAATGTGATCAATAGTCGTCATCTCAATAATCAAAATTTAATTCCAAATGAATGTTCAAACATTTCGACAGCCTTGAATATTCAAAAACCTTCTCAACCTTTTGATCAAACACCTGATACTTGTTCTTATAAACGCTTGGGCACGATTGATAGAATAGTTAAAAAAGTCAAAAGAGCTCTGACACCAACAAGAGTACGAGAAAGAAGTTGTGTAAGGCCAGAATTTTCTGTTGGTTATCATAACAAATATTATGACAATCCAATTGTTAAAAGCTCTTCGTCCAAATTAGAAACAAAAAATAAAACACACTATCAAATGAAATTAATAAAAATTAATCAAATATTCAGTCCAGCAAAACAAATAAATAGGAAATTTTCAATAAAATTACACCCAATCAAGTCATGCGTCAAACCGAAGCCGACTAGAAATTGGATGGGTAATGTCCAATGATTATGGCTTATGAACATGAGGAGGTATCCCAAGATTTATTGACTTTGTTTATTTAAATAATAAATAATTTCACATTGACTTTTATTTTAAATTTTGTATTTTATTACAGCATTTGCGATTTTTAAAACATTTGAAACGTCTTAATTAGAATTCAAATATGGTTTAACTTAATCATTTGTGGTTTTCTAATACATTTTGATCCTATTATTGTCAAAACTGGTGCATTTTCGGCACTGCCATTTTCAAGTGTTTCTATATAATTTTACACAAATATTTCTGTCGTATGTAGACCACACTTGAAATTTTGATCGCTGATTATTCCGCACCGCGCTATGATTGGACTATGATTTGAACCTATAATAATAAAATATTCAACAAAATTATAAATAGATCAGTTCAACTATAAATTACTGAAACTCAAATGGAAATATAAAACTTTAGTATAAAAAAATGATAGAGTAAAACTTTATATACATTTATATATGATAACGTCCATTATATATGTTACACAGATCTCCGGTCAGGTCGAGAACTTCAATACGACAAAGTAAAACGCGTCATAGAGATAGATCAGAGGTCCCCCAATATGAATGCGTTACAAGGTAAACATTTCGAAGAAAACTATATTAAGATTCTTCTTTTAAGTGAGAGCGATACCAAAAAAGAAAATGAAATGGACTGGCATGAGCTAAATGCTGATTTCAAGTTACTTAACGTAAAGTAACCAGCCATATTTCTTTTGGTAAAAGCCATCTTTTTGTAGAATGTTACGGATACGAAGATCAACAGAAAATGATTTAGAAAAGGAATTCTTTAATGACCTTTTAGTTCCAAAATTCGACAGGGAGTTGTTGTCGCAGTATTTGATCAGTACTCTTAAGCAAGATTCGTCTATTTATATTCCAAGTACTAATTCTTTAGTTTCATTTCAAAATACAAAGACTTTGTTAGATTTCGAAGTTCTTTTGTTATTATACATAAGATGTATTCATTGACCAACGCTTTCCAAAGAGAATCATTTAGGGGTTTGTGATGGCCGCTTTATTTCGCGTTGCCCTTATTTTTACTATGTCAAAACATTGCCATATGATAAACGTTAAGAGTTCAAGATTTTAATAGTTAAGGTTGTTCTATCTATGTTAGACAGCCTTAGGTTTATAAAAGGTGGATTTTATATAGGTATGAAAAGCCAATGTTCAAATATAATCGACACGATAACCTAATTAATTATTCGACATATAAGCCGTTTTTTTTTGAAAATTGATCTATTTCATTGTTTGTTCTAGAAAGATGTTTAAAGATTTGCATTTTAATAAATTTAAAAATAGTGATGAGTTTTAGCAGTCAGCTTTTGTGTGTTTGTAGTTTTAGATTGTTATGAAATTGTTTATTTAAAGTTTTATATTAGCTAGATTAGTCACCGATTCACAATATTGGTGACCAGGAAGACCTTTATAGTATATCAATGAAGTCTCCTTCATTCTATTATTCAAGTTAGAGATTATTGTTCGAAACTTTGTAATCCCTATTCATTCTTGCTGAAATCATCAATGATATTTTTAAATACCACCACGTTTAGTTAGTGCTTCCTGAAGATATTGCCATATTAGTAATCCAAGACTGCTGTCAGTAGGACAAAGTTATGAAAGCTGAAAGAGTTCACAACATCAAATTGTCAGAAATCCAAAACAACTGCATTCGATATCATATTTGCTAATGAATAAATGAAAATGATAAATTTTCACAGCTATTTCAAAAATTACATCAGCAATTGACAATTTAAAAACACAAAAATTCTTGCAAGCGCTCTCTAAAAAGGCTCGATTATCAGTGGCTCACCAGATCAACCAATCACTGAAATATTGTTAACGGCTGATTTAATCTAGGAAAAACCCGACAGCAAACTAAATAATATCCAAAATACCAATCTAGACAATGAATAATTTTTGGCTTTAATATCGAATTTGAAGAACAAAATTTTGCAATTCAATCATATGCTACGATCGTAGAAAATTTAAGAAAAATTCCAGAAAATGTGAGCTTACCTCTGCAAATTAAAAAAATGAGAGAAAAGTTGGATTCCTCTACAATAGACAGCTGGTACTAAGATCAAAGGGTTGCAAACATAAATGCATTGTCAATAGTAAGTGTTGGAATTATATTTGTTATTGATACAGGAGCTACTGTTTCAACCACCATTCGACTGCTTTACAGTTCTTACAACAGCTAACGGTTCATGAATAGTATACAAGAACATTTCAATTAATATACATCGGAAACTTTCTGATTGGATTTTTTAAGTTCGTAACGTGTCAGAGGCCAATTTGGGCTGCGATTTTCTTGAAAAACACCAAAAAATCTGGACTGTGGAAAAAGGGATAAAATCATTAATACAATTGAATCAGTAAACGAACAAGTAATTAAGAACGAGATTTGTTCAACAGGAATATCCTAATGTCTTTAAACAAGAAGACTTTTTGGAGAAAGCTTATAGCAGCAAGGTCATGGTTTGATGAAATGATAAAGGCTGGGATGTGCAACCCAACAAAGTGCGTTATATCTTCTCCTTTATAATAGTTAATCAAAAAGGAAAATTAAGGATGTTTGGAGATTATCGCATACTCAACATCAAGACATTTACATAGAGGTACCCAATACCTAAAATCGAAGATATAATCAACACAATAGACATAAATGAATATTTCCTATCATTGATCGGAAAAAAGTTATTTATAGATTCTGATGGAAAAAACAAATATTCATAAAACCACATTAAAAATTCATTTCGGTATGTCTGAATTTGCTCATGTGTCATTCGGTCAATGCAATGCACGAGGAACATTCCAAAGAATGATGGACAATTTATTAAGATCTCTTCATTTTCTTGCTGCATATTTAGAAGATATCATATCTCATAA
>CAUHTR010008167.1:17785-106934 GCA_959609185.1 Schmidtea polychroa | reverse complement strand
GATAAAAGGACGACAAAATATCGTAAAATCTATTTATAAAATATTTTTGAAACTATTTTTTCTTTAGATTTTTAGATATTTCTCTGGAAACGCTAGCTTTTTGAGAAGGTGAAGAATTGGCAATGTAAGAATTTTTTCATTTAATTACAAATAATTGAAATATTTTAAAGTATATCAGATATTTCTTGTCAAAAGACTTTGTGTGAATGTAGAATTTCTAATATTTAACAAGGTCCATCGAAAAACGTAAATTTTAATAACTTGTATAAAAAAATAATAATTTCATAGAATTACATAAAATGACAAAATTCGCCATATCAATGAGCTGGAGAACGAAGATTACAAAAACTTAAAAAACTACTCCGCTTCTTTCTTAAATGTCTTAAAAAAATAAATGTGTTTGATGATTTCTTCATTTATTTATAGTTAAAAATATTAACAGTGGCGGAACTTCAAAATTTGGGCCCCTATCGCAATGTAAAATATTTCCACTTAAATTTTTCGGTTAAAGTTTAATACATAGTTATTCACAGCAGCCGCTATTCAAAGATAGTTTTATCTTTGTAGGCAAATATAACTGCGGGAAAAAAGTTTCAGAAAATGATTGTAAATATTTTTTTAGTAATAATTTTGGGCCCCCGCAACGCAGGGTCCTGCATCCACTAGTTACGCCACTGAATATTAATCTAACTTACATTTTATCGAAATAATTCCAAATTAATTCATAGTCATGAAAATCCTAAAAAAAAACCCTGAAAATTAATTAAAAATAATTTATAATCAAAATGTTGACTACAAGTAACATTTAAGGGCTTGAATAGTGATCTCATAATTTTATAAAATTAAAATTCAAACCTTAAAAGTTACTTAAATTAAAAAACTTGTAAAATTGAATAAATGAAATGAAGTAAATAACTTCACATTGTCATAAATTGTGAGTCATCAACACGAACATGTTTATGGGCTTTCCCTCGTCATTCACAATTAAGTATGTATTCCATTTTTCCTATTTTTGGAAGATTTGTTAAAAATATTAAAATTTATTATAAATAAATATTTTTTAATGTTTAAAAACTGTATTCATCCGAAATTCCATTTATTTTTTAATGAAGTTTTTTCATTGTTCGACTTATCGATATTCGTTTAAACAAATTGTGATTTTTCCCAGCATTCTTCAAACAACATTTTATTGTCATAAAAATTGTATTTATGTTTTGCAAATCATAAAACTTCATAAAATTTCTTCACTGGGTTTTATTAGGGATAATCCACATGAAAAAAAATCTCACAATATTCTAGCACCCATTTTGACACGAAGAGTAACCACCCCTAACCCAATTTATCACATTAAGTTCGTTGATAATTGTTAGAAGCTATAACATTTAATTCTTCGGTCATCAAAATAAATTACTAAGACTATTAAATCCAAAATTATATTTCATTAAATCTGATTATATAAACAAATATTCTTGGGACATTTTCTAAATTTTAATTTCAACCAAATATCAACATACCATCGCATTCATACTTGAATTTCAATTTTATTAAAAATTATTTTATTTTAAAATTTCAATTATCATTTCAATTTTAATATCTTAAAATAATTTAAGTTTCAATTAAAACTTTACAAATTTTAATCATGAACTAATTTAATTTAGTATTTTAATTTTAACTCCTCACATCCCCCTTTTTTAAAATGTTTGATCTTCTCAACATTTCTGACTACCATCTTCCCATTTGATCTTTAAGTAAGTAGCTCCGATCATGTATTTTCTTTATCACTTTGTACGGCCCTTCCCACCTTGCATCGTCTTTATTTCGAATTTCTTGTTTGATCAAGACCACATCTTCCATTTCAAAATCTCTCACTGTTTTGCTTATTTTTGGTTTTAGTGTTTTATCCTCTATTCTCTTTTCCATATCTTCTCTATTTATTTCTTTATTCGAGTACCATTTCATTCTGTCGATTTTCCTCCCAAATATAATCTCTGCTGGGCTTACTCCCGTTGTTTTTTGAACTGTTGCATTTAACGTATATTCTATTTCTGGCACTATATCAGCCCAGTTTTTCCTTCCTCCTTCATTCAATGACGCGTTAATATACTCTCTGATTGTTCTGAATTGTCTTTCAATAATACCATTCGTGTTATGGTGATATGGGCTTGAGAAAATTAATTCAATGCCAGCTGCCTTTGCTAGTTCTTTTATACTTCTTGCTTCAAAGTTCTTCCCACAATCTACATGAAGTTCTTTTGGAGCTCCAAACTTTAATATCCATTTATTTAATAACGTCTCACTAATTGTTTTTTCGTCTTGCTTGTTTATGGCCGTTAATGAGATGTATTTACTATAGTGGTCAATGATTCCGCAAATATATTTCTTTTTGTTGAACGTTTCTTTCAATGGCCCACATATATCCATATATATCTTCTCGAATGGTTCTGTACTCTTTATTGTTTGAGTTTCCTCCTTTGTCTTGGTTGTTATCGTTTTCATTTTCTGACATCTTTCGCAGTTCTCAATTACCTTTTTTACTTCCGTTGCTAAATTTTCCATGTCGCAGTTATTCTGGATATATTTTGTTACTTTCTGTGCACCTGCATGGCACAGCAATACGTGTACTTCTTTTATCATCCTCTGTCTATTATCTGACGGTATCCATATTTTACCTTGCTTAGTTAGTACCGTGTTGTTTTCCATTATGAACTTACAATCTTTATTTTCTAACTTATTCTTTATTTCTTGGACCTCCATATTGTCATTTTGCCACTTGTTATATCCGCCTTCTGCTGTTGCTGTTAATATTCTGGTTTTAATTTTGCCGGTTTTTGCGTCTTCGTGTTCCATCATACACTGTACACATGTTCCGCATGTTTTCCTGGATAGCATATCCGCGTTTGTATGGCTTGTTCCTTTCCTGTATTCCATTTTAATATCCAGGCTGCTTAAATAGTTGATCCATGTCTGGAATTGAGCAGTTATTGGTTTCTTCGTTGTTACCATAAACGTAATAGCTTTATGGTCCGTTCTCAGTACGAATCTCTTACCATATAAGTAATGGTTGAAATGTTTACAAAAATAGTATATTGCCAATAATTCTTTTCTGGTAATGCAGTATCCTTTTTCGTGGCTGCTCATCGCATGTGAACCATATGCAATGACATGTTCATGTCCTTTTTCATCCTTTTGCGAAAGAACTGCTCCAATAGTATCGAAGCTCGCGTCTGTGTCTAATATAAATTCTTTTCTGAAATCTGGAAATACCAATACTGGGGCGGTTATCAATGCTTCTTTCATTTCCCTGAAAGCCTTTTCACACATCTCTGTCCATCTTATTTTCTCATTGTTTTTTCCGCATATGCTTTCTAGTGCTCTTGCCTTCTTTGCATAGTCTTTTATGAACCGTCGATAGTAGTTACAGATACCCAGAAAGCTCCTCAGATTCTTCACACATTTTGGTTTTTGAAATGATTGTATTGCTTCTATCTTAGTATTATCTGTTTGTATGCCGTCTTTATTTATTATGTGTCCCAGAAACTTCACTTCTTTTCTAAATATTTGACATTTTTCGGGGTTCAATCTTAGTCCTGCTGTTGCGATCTTCCCTAGGACTTTTCCAAATATGTTATAATGGTCTTCTTCTGTCTTTGTGAATATTAGGATGTCGTCTAAATATACCATCACTCCATCTTTCCACAAATCTTTCAATACTTTCGTCATTAATTCTTGAAATGTTCCTGGTGCCGCTGCAATACCGAACGGCATCCTGTTAAAACAGAACTGTCCTTCTTTTGTTGAGAATGCTGTTTTCTCTTGAGATTCTTTATCTAACTTCACTTGGTAATAAGCATTTCCCAAGTCGATTGAGCTAAAATATCTGGATCCGTGTAGGATGTCTAAAATTTCATCTACATTTGGCATTGGAAATGCTTGTCTTTCTGTTATCTTGTTTAATTGACTGAAGTCTAGACAAAGCCTGATGTCTTTTTTCTCTTTCTTCCATACACAAACTAAAGGTGTGTTCCACGGTGAATTACACTTCCTAATTATTCCGTTGTTTTCTAGATTTTTTATTGCTTCCTCAATCTTGTTTTCCAAATTATTGACTGACGTCTCGGTTTAATCATTATTGGCTCTCCTTTCGTGATGATCTTATGTCTTATCAGATTGGTACACCCAATGTCCCATTTATCTGCCATAAAAACATTCTTGTTTGCCTGAAATATTTCTAGCAGTCTCTTATTTCCGGTAACTTTTAAAACGTCGATGGCATGACGTAATCTTTCTTCATCTGTTATAATCCGCCCAAATCTAGCTTCTATTTCGCAAATGAAATCACTACGTTTTCCATGTTCTTCTAGTATACATTTCAATTCTATACCAAATAACCTTTGTAGTTCTACTCCTCCAATAATTTCTGGTATTAAATTCTTTACTATAATGAATGTTACATTTCTTTCAATACTGCCCATTTTAACATTGATGTTTATTTTACCCATAGTTTCTAATCTACTGTTGTTTGCACATCTTAGCGATTCCCTTGTTTCTAATATTTCGATATTTTCTAATCGATCAATTACAGATTTAGCCATCACATTAATTCGCGCTCCTGTATCCAATAAACAATCTACTTTCCGCCCTTGGATATCCAGTGTTGTACTCGGTCTACCTTGCATTATATTATATGTTATTACTGGACTTTTTTGTTCTTCTACTGACAAAATATTCTGCTCTCTAGTATCTTCTACAATTTCATTAATACACACGTCTCCATTTTTCTTGAGGAATTTGTAAATTTTCTCTATAGTTCTTTCCTCGTGTTTTACTAATTCATTTACTTTACACTCCTCTTTAAATTTTTTCTGAATTTCCTTATCATTCGACTTTTTAATTTCTACACTACTATTATTATTAATATCACGTTCAAAAACACTACAATCTTTATCAATCATACAATCATCATACATACTTAAATTACACATACCGTTAGCATTCATTCTTTGGTTGAAATCAATATTACTTAGTAAATTGCTCCGATCAATGTCCCGTTTGACGGAGCGTGCTCGTTTGGGTCATTCTCCCTGTTATACTCGTCTGGCTGGCTTGACTGTTTTGTATTCATCATCTCATCATCAGACTCGATAGCTGCAATATCTTTTCTGTTATATTGTCGGTTTCCCCATTGTCTTTGATGTACGTTCCTTGATTGATACATATCTTCCCTTTGTTGATAGGTATTTCTTTGAATTCTTCCTCCTGACATCTTCCTTTGGTCTCGATCTCTTCCTTGATTTCGTCTTTCCATATTTGTGTAGCACTCTCTTTCTTTGTGTCCTCGTGCATTGCATCTATGACATTTGATTGTTGGGCATTCTCTTCGTATGTGACCTTCAACACCACATGCATAACATTGAAATCTTCTTTTTATATTACATTCTCTGCTACTGTGTCCCGGTTTTTGACACGTCCAGCATTCTATCACTTTAACTCTTGTCTCTGGTTTCCATTCGTTGATTTCTCTCTTCGTGGCTCCAACTTGTACTACATCTCTATAAGTTCTTCCCCCAGTTGTAGGTCGTATTGATCTCACCGTGTTTACTTGTTCAATAACCTTGTTAACTTTTTCTATCTTCTTTATAGTTTCTTTAATTTGTTCCGCCGTTTTGAGATCTTTCATTTCGATTTCTTTCCTGACTTCTTTATCTCTTACACAATGTGTCAATAAACATTTCTGAATTTCTTCCTCATTCCAAGTGTGTGAGGCCAATTTTTTAGTCATTTTGATATTTTCTCTATAAATATTTCCGCTGATTCGTTACCTTGCTCGTAGTTCAAGGCTTCTCTTAAGTCATCAATCAATGACGTTGGTCGATGAAAAGCTGCTCTTAATTTCTGTTCAACGGTTTTACCTTCTGCGGTTTCATATTCTTCAATCAAAGTCCTGTCCAGAAGTGTAATAACTAGTACCATTTAGGTCTTCACTGGTGTCTTCGTTATTTCAAAGAACCTCTGACATTCTTTGATAAATAATTCGAGGTCATCTCCTCTGTGGAATTTTTCTGGAAGTAATCTTCCAATAAGCAGATCCGTTGGAATGGTCGCCATGTTAGAAGCTATAACATTTAATTCTTCGGTCATCAAAATAAATTACTAAGACTATTAAATCCAAAATTATATTTCATTAAATCTGATTATATAAACAAATATTCTTGGGACATTTTCTAAATTTTAATTTCAACCAAATATCAACATACCATCGCATTCATACTTGAATTTCAATTTTATTAAAAATTATTTTATTTTAAAATTTCAATTATCATTTCAATTTTAATATCTTAAAATAATTTAAGTTTCAATTAAAACTTTACAAATTTTAATCATGAACTAATTTAATTTAGTATTTTAATTTTAACTCCTCACATCCCCCTTTTTTAAAATGTTTGATCTTCTCAACATTTCTGACTACCATCTTCCCATTTTGATCTTTAAGTAAGTAGCTCCGATCATGTATTTTCTTTATCACTTTGTACGGCCCTTCCCACCTTGCATCGTCTTTATTTCGAATTTCTTGTTTGATCAAGACCACATCTTCCATTTCAAAATCTCTCACTGTTTTGCTTATTTTTGGTTTTAGTGTTTTATCCTCTATTCTCTTTTCCATATCTTCTCTATTTATTTCTTTATTCGAGTACCATTTCATTCTGTCGATTTTCCTCCCAAATATAATCTCTGCTGGGCTTACTCCCGTTGTTTTTTGAACTGTTGCATTTAACGTATATTCTATTTCTGGCACTATATCAGCCCAGTTTTTCCTTCCTCCTTCATTCAATGACGCGTTAATATACTCTCTGATTGTTCTGAATTGTCTTTCAATAATACCATTCGTGTTATGGTGATATGGGCTTGAGAAAATTAATTCAATGCCAGCTGCCTTTGCTAGTTCTTTTATACTTCTTGCTTCAAAGTTCTTCCCACAATCTACATGAAGTTCTTTTGGAGCTCCAAACTTTAATATCCATTTATTTAATAACGTCTCACTAATTGTTTTTTTCGTCTTGCTTGTTTATGGCCGTTAATGAGATGTATTTACTATAGTGGTCAATGATTCCGCAAATATATTTCTTTTTGTTGAACGTTTCTTTCAATGGCCCACATATATCCATATATATCTTCTCGAATGGTTCTGTACTCTTTATTGTTTGAGTTTCCTCCTTTGTCTTGGTTGTTATCGTTTTCATTTTCTGACATCTTTCGCAGTTCTCAATTACCTTTTTTACTTCCGTTGCTAAATTTTCCATGTCGCAGTTATTCTGGATATATTTTGTTACTTTCTGTGCACCTGCATGGCACAGCAATACGTGTACTTCTTTTATCATCCTCTGTCTATTATCTGACGGTATCCATATTTTACCTTGCTTAGTTAGTACCGTGTTGTTTTCCATTATGAACTTACAATCTTTATTTTCTAACTTATTCTTTATTTCTTGGACCTCCATATTGTCATTTTGCCACTTGTTATATCCGCCTTCTGCTGTTGCTGTTAATATTCTGGTTTTAATTTTGCCGGTTTTTGCGTCTTCGTGTTCCATCATACACTGTACACATGTTCCGCATGTTTTCCTGGATAGCATATCCGCGTTTGTATGGCTTGTTCCTTTCCTGTATTCCATTTTAATATCCAGGCTGCTTAAATAGTTGATCCATGTCTGGAATTGAGCAGTTATTGGTTTCTTCGTTGTTACCATAAACGTAATAGCTTTATGGTCCGTTCTCAGTACGAATCTCTTACCATATAAGTAATGGTTGAAATGTTTACAAAAATAGTATATTGCCAATAATTCTTTTCTGGTAATGCAGTATCCTTTTTCGTGGCTGCTCATCGCATGTGAACCATATGCAATGACATGTTCATGTCCTTTTTCATCCTTTTGCGAAAGAACTGCTCCAATAGTATCGAAGCTCGCGTCTGTGTCTAATATAAATTCTTTTCTGAAATCTGGAAATACCAATACTGGGGCGGTTATCAATGCTTCTTTCATTTCCCTGAAAGCCTTTTCACACATCTCTGTCCATCTTATTTTCTCATTGTTTTTTCCGCATATGCTTTCTAGTGCTCTTGCCTTCTTTGCATAGTCTTTTATGAACCGTCGATAGTAGTTACAGATACCCAGAAAGCTCCTCAGATTCTTCACACATTTTGGTTTTTGAAATGATTGTATTGCTTCTATCTTAGTATTATCTGTTTGTATGCCGTCTTTATTTATTATGTGTCCCAGAAACTTCACTTCTTTTCTAAATATTTGACATTTTTCGGGGTTCAATCTTAGTCCTGCTGTTGCGATCTTCCCTAGGACTTTTCCAAATATGTTATAATGGTCTTCTTCTGTCTTTGTGAATATTAGGATGTCGTCTAAATATACCATCACTCCATCTTTCCACAAATCTTTCAATACTTTCGTCATTAATTCTTGAAATGTTCCTGGTGCCGCTGCAATACCGAACGGCATCCTGTTAAAACAGAACTGTCCTTCTTTTGTTGAGAATGCTGTTTTCTCTTGAGATTCTTTATCTAACTTCACTTGGTAATAAGCATTTCCCAAGTCGATTGAGCTAAAATATCTGGATCCGTGTAGGATGTCTAAAATTTCATCTACATTTGGCATTGGAAATGCTTGTCTTTCTGTTATCTTGTTTAATTGACTGAAGTCTAGACAAAGCCTGATGTCTTTTTTCTCTTTCTTCCATACACAAACTAAAGGTGTGTTCCACGGTGAATTACACTTCCTAATTATTCCGTTGTTTTCTAGATTTTTTATTGCTTCCTCAATCTTGTTTTCCAAATTTATTGACTGACGTCTCGGTTTAATCATTATTGGCTCTCCTTTCGTGATGATCTTATGTCTTATCAGATTGGTACACCCAATGTCCCATTTATCTGCCATAAAAACATTCTTGTTTGCCTGAAATATTTCTAGCAGTCTCTTATTTCCGGTAACTTTTAAAACGTCGATGGCATGACGTAATCTTTCTTCATCTGTTATAATCCGCCCAAATCTAGCTTCTATTTCGCAAATGAAATCACTACGTTTTCCATGTTCTTCTAGTATACATTTCAATTCTATACCAAATAACCTTTGTAGTTCTACTCCTCCAATAATTTCTGGTATTAAATTCTTTACTATAATGAATGTTACATTTCTTTCAATACTGCCCATTTTAACATTGATGTTTATTTTACCCATAGTTTCTAATCTACTGTTGTTTGCACATCTTAGCGATTCCCTTGTTTCTAATATTTCGATATTTTCTAATCGATCAATTACAGATTTAGCCATCACATTAATTCGCGCTCCTGTATCCAATAAACAATCTACTTTCCGCCCTTGGATATCCAGTGTTGTACTCGGTCTACCTTGCATTATATTATATGTTATTACTGGACTTTTTGTTCTTCTACTGACAAAATATTCTGCTCTCTAGTATCTTCTACAATTTCATTAATACACACGTCTCCATTTTTCTTGAGGAATTTGTAAATTTTCTCTATAGTTCTTTCCTCGTGTTTTACTAATTCATTTACTTTACACTCCTCTTTAAATTTTTTCTGAATTTCCTTATCATTCGACTTTTTAATTTCTACACTACTATTATTATTAATATCACGTTCAAAAACACTACAATCTTTATCAATCATACAATCATCATACATACTTAAATTACACATACCGTTAGCATTCATTCTTTGGTTGAAATCAATATTACTTAGTAAATTGCTCCGATCAATGTCCCGTTTGACGGAGCGTGCTCGTTTGGGTCATTCTCCCTGTTATACTCGTCTGGCTGGCTTGACTGTTTTGTATTCATCATCTCATCATCAGACTCGATAGCTGCAATATCTTTTCTGTTATATTGTCGGTTTCCCCATTGTCTTTGATGTACGTTCCTTGATTGATACATATCTTCCCTTTGTTGATAGGTATTTCTTTGAATTCTTCCTCCTGACATCTTCCTTTGGTCTCGATCTCTTCCTTGATTTCGTCTTTCCATATTTGTGTAGCACTCTCTTTCTTTGTGTCCTCGTGCATTGCATCTATGACATTTGATTGTTGGGCATTCTCTTCGTATGTGACCTTCAACACCACATGCATAACATTGAAATCTTCTTTTTATATTACATTCTCTGCTACTGTGTCCCGGTTTTTGACACGTCCAGCATTCTATCACTTTAACTCTTGTCTCTGGTTTCCATTCGTTGATTTCTCTCTTCGTGGCTCCAACTTGTACTACATCTCTATAAGTTCTTCCCCCAGTTGTAGGTCGTATTGATCTCACCGTGTTTACTTGTTCAATAACCTTGTTAACTTTTTCTATCTTCTTTATAGTTTCTTTAATTTGTTCCGCCGTTTTGAGATCTTTCATTTCGATTTCTTTCCTGACTTCTTTATCTCTTACACAATGTGTCAATAAACATTTCTGAATTTCTTCCTCATTCCAAGTGTGTGAGGCCAATTTTTTAGTCATTTTTGATATTTTCTCTATAAATATTTCCGCTGATTCGTTACCTTGCTCGTAGTTCAAGGCTTCTCTTAAGTCATCAATCAATGACGTTGGTCGATGAAAAGCTGCTCTTAATTTCTGTTCAACGGTTTTACCTTCTGCGGTTTCATATTCTTCAATCAAAGTCCTGTCCAGAAGTGTAATAACTAGTACCATTTAGGTCTTCACTGGTGTCTTCGTTATTTCAAAGAACCTCTGACATTCTTTGATAAATAATTCGAGGTCATCTCCTCTGTGGAATTTTTCTGGAAGTAATCTTCCAATAAGCAGATCCGTTGGAATGGTCGCCATGTTAGAAGCTATAACATTTAATTCTTCGGTCATCAAAATAAATTACTAAGACTATTAAATCCAAAATTATATTTCATTAAATCTGATTATATAAACAAATATTCTTGGGACATTTTCTAAATTTTAATTTCAACCAAATATCAACATACCATCGCATTCATACTTGAATTTCAATTTTATTAAAAATTATTTTATTTTAAAATTTCAATTATCATTTCAATTTTAATATCTTAAAATAATTTAAGTTTCAATTAAAACTTTACAAATTTTAATCATGAACTAATTTAATTTAGTATTTTAATTTTAACTCCTCACAATAATGATCTTTAATTTCCTTCTATTTTGATGTATATAAAAATAGGATAATGAGACATGATGACCTCTATTTCTGTTAATGAATTTAAATAATAACTTATTAGAAATAATTTATTTATTATATAAACGTTCAGAGGAAGTCACCTCCAAGTCAGACAATGAAAAAGATCAAAACAAACCAACTTCAAAATTCTATAAAAGATCAAAAAGTGTCAATGGATTTGTTAAGCATATCAAGAGAGTAATAAATCCGAAAAAACATTCTAGAAGCCCAGATTCAGAAATTGTTAACTCAAATGAACAAGAAACTTCACTGACGGAAAAATTTAAAAAAATAAAAAATATAAACAAAAAATTAGAAAATACAGTCCAATTAGATTATTATTTCACAAGCTCTATTTTATGAATCCTTTCAAGGTCCCCAAACATTATTTGTCAAAATATTTTCAGAACTCTACAAGTTGTTTTAGTTTGAAAAAAAAATTATCCCACTTGCAAATGTTATTATACAAATAATTATTATGCATAATCATTATATTGCATGAATTTATAATTTTATTCAACTTTGACCTCTTTATGCTCAAATTGGTTTTTGATCATTAAACTCATAGAATCGGTCACATGCGGTATTAATTGAAAAATTAATTGAAAAAACCCAAAAAATACTTAAGAAAATTTATTATGAAGTTAGTAGTAAAGTTGAGATAAGAATGCAGCTACCAATGCTGTAGAAGGCTATTGCGTATGTATTACAATTGAGTGAAATACATTTTCAATGGCATTTTATATTACACGAATTCTAAGAATAGAAAATAATTATATTTATGTCAAAATGAAAACTTTATCACTGTCAAACCTATTACAAAAACCTGCACAACTGATCCAATAATAAAAATACAATGAAACTTATTACATTGATAAACATCTCAATATGGAAACCCTGTTATAATGGATACTTTTTTCTACGCCTCTATTTTCATTTCTTGTAACATTCCCAGATTGTTCGCACATTAAATAAAGTATAATTTTGAAATTTAAAAAAATGCTAAAAAGGTCAGTCAAATTCTTTAAAATAAAAAGAGATTTTGAAAATTAAACAATACATAAATTTTAATATTTTTGATTTGATTTGATGTTTATATATGTTGTATAAAAGAAATTTTTGAAATAGAAGTTTTTAATTATTGTTCAAAAATATTGCCTGTTAAAAATAGCTCGTTTTACTGAAGACTTTAATGTGTTTGATAATATTAATAAAATTATTATATATACATGTGCAAAAACAAATAACAAATTGTAAAAATTGCTTGAAAATGAATAACATGAAAATTAGAGGTCTCAATATTTGAGATGCTCAAATTTACTAGTTCTTATGTAAATACAATGAAAACAAGTCTTAATATAAATATTTATTATCAATAAAATTTCCCGAAAATAAACAATTCACATTCAAGATGGATTAATTTATACAATTGATTTTCTCTTTAAACTACAATTAATTCAAAACTGCTTGTAGGAAATATGTTATTGTTCGTATGTTATGTAGTACTTGCGTATGTAAGATTACTGTAATATTTTTTAAAAAGATTTGTGAAACGATTCTGTACTGTTTCAGGAGTTAACTATTTATAAGGATTTACCTTTGAAATTGCTTTGACCCAAAAAATTTGGGCAAATAAACTAAATTTTAAGGGGGTATTTATACTATTTTGTTGCTATAAAAATTTTAATAAACAAATTAATTTATTTCCGGCATATCCACACGGAATAATAATATTATTTATTCTACATATTTTGACAGATGTTTTTAATAATTGTAAATAATTACGTGTTATTTATGAATTATATTTAATTTCATAATTTTATTTCCGGCCTCTAGAATATTGAATAGAAACACGTTTTAATGATAATTAATATTTCGTATACTGTAATAATTAAATCTATTTTTTATATAATATTATATATTAATTGTATTTTTAATAATAATGATTTATCTTAACTTTTATAATAATTAATATCAATGTTTTATTTATTTAGTCCCCTTTTATTAGAATATTAAATATGTAATAAAATATAATTAATAAAACAATCACAAAGTCTTATACAAGTGATAATTAAAATGAAAGTTAATTAATACAATATACAAATAAATAATATTCAATTGTCATAAAGGATAATCAGTTGTCATAATATACACATAAGGGATAGTCAGTTGTCAAGTTCTGTTAAAGGTGAGTTGGATTACTTTTGGATTGAATTGGATTGACTTTGGCTTGATATTGATAGAACCTCAAATCTATTGTCTTTCCTTGGCACACACATTGACTCTGTACTATCTGGGTCCCGTCTTATAATATTTATTTAATATGAATGTGGTGATAGGTTTGCTCTCATCATCCAACACATATTTAGTGTAAAGATTCATTAAGGATTATTTAATAAATTACATATTAATTAATATAGCATTTATTAAGTATTATGTGGAGATAATAGTATGAATTATCATTAGTGAATAATTAACAATTCCAAAGTGAATATTATGTTAACATAAATATGAAATGTAACATGTTTTAGAATGAAGCGTTTGATGCTTTCTTGCAGTGGGGTAACAACGGCTTGGCAATGGGGCAGTTGCCATGGTCACCGGCCCACGTAGTTCAAATGGGCGCCGCTAAATCTCTAACTTTTATTTAAATAAATATTTCACTTTTATCCTCGATAACAAAAAAGCTAATAATTAATTATATTTATATATATTTCATTTAAACCATTATAATATTTTTATTACGTTTGTTGCCTTAGTGGGGCCTCTTATCATACAAATGTCAATATGATGTTATTAGCAACACCGCAGTCTACCGAAACCGGAAGGGATAAAAACAATAAAACTTTCTTTAAAATCTTTTAACTGTTTTTGCTGCATTGGAGTTGCAAGAAACATACCCAAATATCGAATATGCTCTGAAAACATTTCTTATAATGCCAACACAGTGGCCAGCTCTGAAAGGAGTTTCAGCAAACTAAAAATTATTAAAAACTACTTGAGATCGACGTCAGGACAACAACGCACATCATCTCTAGCTCTTCTTTTCCCCTCAAACATGGACTTACCAGTCAAATAAACTTCAATGAAATAATCACTAATTTTAAAAACATTAAAGCAAGAAAAGTAAAGCTTTGAGCCTTTGATATAGAAATAGGAGTGTATCAGTGTAATGTTACTTAAATTTACTTTTAATTGTTAGTTTCTATCTTTATGTATGAGTTAGTGAGTATAACGCATTGACACTTTTGTTTTTATTCATAATACATGATACTTCAAGTATTACCATAGTCAGTTTTTCCACCAATTTACTCAGTATTTTTTAGTATATAATAAACTGTAAATTAGTAATGTTCCTGTCATTTGCATTTAACTGCCAGACTACGTAATTATTGTCATAAATAAAATTAACGAAATTTAATTATATTTTTCTAACAATTGAAAAAGTCGCAAAGCTGAAATTTATCAATTTTTCAAGGTCTTCGAAGACCCAGTTACGCTCCTTTTTCTTGCTTAAGATATTATTGAAGGGAAATAATCCTCTTTGTTTTAATATTGTTAATAGCACTAAATATTGAAAATCTTTTAAAATTAGTGGACTGACATTTAGAATTAGAAATAATTAGAAAATAAATCTTTTAATTATAATTATTGTCTGGTTTAATGGAAAATATCAGATAAATAATAATTGACGTGTTGGAGTTTTTTAATAAATCTCAGCCATATATTGACTTATTATTTTTAAATAAGTTATTTTCCTTTAAATTGCGTTTATACTTCAGTAACATATACTGCTATTGACCTTAATTTCACAAGCGTTACACCCCTGTCTTTACTACTAAGTTGATACAGTTAGGTTTTCTAATAATCCTGGCAAAATCTGATTCAAGTGTTCTTTTATAATAATTAAATAATTTATTTCGAAGTTATCACAAAATTTCTTCACAGATTAGATGAAATATAATTTTATGCTAGATACATTTAACAACACAATCAGACTTTGGTTGAAAAATGCGTAGTATCTCGATAACTAATCGACTAAACTGCCAATTTCACATTCAATTAACCCGTTTATTTATAATTATTCTACATGTGTTATTGTAAACTATTTTCCCTTTTCTTACCTGATTGCTTTCAAATCTTAATCACTTTTCAATTCTCACATGTCAACTTTTGATATTACAAATATCAAAAACATTATTTGCTTTTGTCTTTTACGTTGATTAAGGATTAGATGAATTTTAATGAATTAAATAATAATGTAAATTCAAATATGGTACTGATTAATATAATAAAAGAAGGCATTCGAATATCAAACTGTGAAATCAAGAGGTTTCCAATCATCATTTGGTAGTAAAAGAAAAAACTATATAGATTTTCAATTGCTTATTTTACTGATTTGAACAAGTTATATAAAACCTTTAAAGCAATAAACAAATGGATTAAAATATTTTTTTACGGATGTCTAACAATAAAATAAGATAAACATTACAAGCTTTGTGATACCCAGTGGAAATCCCAATAGTAGACTAGTTTCGAGCATTTTGCTCTCATCAGTATTATGCAGGAGACGGGAAGATTTCTCTTCGCGCCAGGTAAGTATACAATATTGCTGATTCAACTCTATTGCATACTTTACCTGCTACACTGGAAATCACATCACTTGCAAATTCGCTAAATCACAGAAAAAAATATCTGCAAACTTGTAAACATGGCCTATGAAAAATCATATTCACCTCTGGAGACACCATCACACAGAAACTATTAACTTAAATATCCAAGTCTTTGAAATCTAAAATATTAATCTGTTACGTCATAATACCACCATTAATATCATAATCTAATTTTTGAGTTGATGGGGATCTAGTGAACCTACCCCCGCCAGATTCAATTTGATGATGTTGTATGTGTTTATATTATCGAATCAATATAAACAATAGAGTTCTATATTATTTTTAATTTAAGAGTTTGTTCTTACGTTTTTGTGGAACTATAACATCCTTGTTTTCTGAGAATATTGAACATTTCAAATTTATTTTAGAATTCTAAAATTATTTTCCACAAAATTTATAATGATAAATATTTGCTTTAATAGAAATTAAATGTATATAAAATATTTTTCAATGATTTCTATTATTAATTATAAATTAATTGGTTTGTTTAAATATTTTGAAAACTAGCACTTATTATGAAAGATTTGAACATTGTAACGGAAACTGTATACTCGTTTGAAAATAGATTAATTGTTCAAAATAAGTTCAAAAATTTTCCTCCATTTATTTCTAAAAACATTTTTAAGAATGCAAGAAATGCTGCTGTGCTTATTCCTCTCTGTATCTATAATGACAAACCATCTATATTATTTTGTCAGAGATCAATGAATGTTAAAAGTCACAGAGGTCAAGTTTGGTAATAATTTCCGATTATTTCAACAAATGTTTATGTATAAATTGTGTATGTTTCCTACCGTAATAGTTTTCCTGGCGGTATGCAAGAAAAAAACGGGGAGTCGATAGTTCAAACGGCTTTGAGAGAAACTCGAGAAGAAATAGGTCTTAATATAAACGAGTCAGATGTTTGGGGAAGCTTTGGTGGTTGTTTTTCACAAGTGATTGTTTCTCAAAATTTTAATATTGTTAAAATTACTTTAGAATGGTATGTCTTTTGTAACTCCAGTAGTTGCCTCCATTTGGTTCACTAAATTGGAATAAATTATTGAGAACCCAAATGAAGTTCATTTTACTTTTGCCAGAAGCCTTGAATTTTTATGTGAACCGAGAAATATTGGTTATACAGTTTCTAGGTTCAGTTCTAATAATGTTGATAAAGTATATAAAATTCCAGTCTTTGGTGGTTTCGATAATGATTTTCCTCGAATTTGGGGTTTGACTGCACTGTTCACTTATCAGTTATTAACTTTATTACTGCCGAAACATATTAAAGGTGGTGAATTAAAGATAGGATAAGGATTTTGGTTTTTTAATTATTTATATGAAAATTGTAAGTTGATAAAGAGTTTTATACTTTGGGCACCAACCATTATTAGGGAATTGACGTATTGGTATAACCTTAAGCTAGGTAATCATTGCGAAGTCACTCGCTTGATGGTTTATACAAGGGCTTCTTAAACTTTTTCATATAGCGACCCCCTTCAAACGACACCATCCGTATAATGAAAGTTATATTGACCGTAGATGTATGTGCAATATCGAGACATTGTAGATTCTACACTATAAAATTTACAATGTCATTAAAGTAAGGATTAAAGAATACAAATATATATTCAATAGAAAAAATAAACTTGCCTAACAAATTTTCCTAATTATAATAAAGTCCAAATATTATTAACATCAAACAATATTGATGTAACGGACGTGCTTGTTAATTTTTACACAAATAATTAAATCTAGGCTCAATTTTAGTTTCGATCAGATAGTAAATTAGTTTGCATGTACAGTTTTTACGTGAAAATTAATTTGTCGCATTTTTCAAAAATAGTTATAAAACTAAAATAGTATTTATATGAATTTTATTTATATTTGTACGTAGTGTGTATACTTATTCTAAAAATTTATTTATAATGATTCAAAACAGCAGATCTTTGCGACCCCCTTTCAGTGGTCTCGCAACCCACAGTTTAAGGTTTATACTATTGGAATTAGGTGGTATCCCAGTGGTATCTAATATATTAAGTAGTGAAGCATTAATGCCTTTATATCATTATTTTCTATTTTCCTCGCAATTTTATTTCGTCCCTGTTAAATAAAACTGATGAATTATCGTGAACATGTGTAAAATTATGTTAATTGTGTTTAGGTGTGCTTGTAGATGAATGAGTGCTTAGAAGATTTTGTTGAGACCAGCAGAGTCACCTTTAAGAATGTTTTCGGACAACTGGGGTGAAATAGATAAAAAAGTATCAATATTATAAGTACAACAATTTTATTATTTCAATAAAAACGTAAACATACTATATTGAACATTGAATGTAATGAATGGGATTAATTTTATAGGAATTGTCCAAAAATGATTTTGACGAAAGATTCCTTTGGATTAAATTCGTAACGGATTAGGATAAGAAAATATTAAGATCTTTAATTTATCAATTTGCGAAGTTTTGTATGTTTTTCTTGGTCTGCTAGACTTCTTTCTTTAATATCGAATTTAATGATTGTGATGATCGGATGGTAAAAGTCAGAATAGTCGAATATGGAAGTCAAAAAAAAGTCGACAGATCGTAAAAAATTAGCCGACTGCAAACCCAAAAAAATAACCGACATCCAACAAATCCCAAAAAAATCGTCGACAATTTAATTCAAATTATTTTGTGGAAAAAGTTAACTAATAAAAGTTATTATAAATTTTCCGTACGGTCGGGGGTGGGGGGGGGTTGCGGGTGTTGAATGTACGTATACCCTTGTGACCTTAGACGCTGTACCCCTAGGGGGACAAAACATCCTGTCGGATAGTCTACTCCTATATAAGGAGTACGCCTACGCATTCTCTGCTACTATATCCAATTAGAATACGAGGCAATTCTGATTAATTTTTGCATGCATGCGTGAATGTGTGCAATTGTTTATTTTTTAATTTTATTAATCGAAATTCTATTTTTTATTAATTTTTAAGATTTATTTTTATAATTCTATAATTTAACTAGTTTTTGCTAATTTTAATTTAGTTTTACAAGTTTTAAATAAATAAATTAAATAAGTTTAGTTAACTTTATTTTAGTTTCATTGATTTAAACAATCTGGTTTTATAAATTTTATAATTCATCTAATTTTTCTACTTTTATTCTACTTTTTATCATTTTATCAGTTTAATAGATATTTTATTTTAAATTTATTTATTTAACAATTTTTCATATTATTAATTAATTTATTATCCATTATTTTATTATTATTTTATTTTTTGTTGTTAGCTATTCCGAATGCGATATTTCTCCTAATTGTGTTAGTGATCGCGACCTATGTTAGTAATCGCGACCTTTTTTTGCGTTCCTTTATTTTATTACCCGGGTCTTATTTATCATCAATGTGTTATGTACTTTAATTTGTATTGATTGGTGTTTTAATTTAACTTGGTGCGATTTTTATGTTATATATTTTTGATTCATTAAAACAAGCTCTCGGTTCTAGCCCAACACTTTCTTATCTAATTTCTTTCGTCTATAAGACACCTCTGGTCCAAGTGAGGTCGTCTCCAAATATCTTTTACACACACGTGACCATCTAACAAAGTATTCTATGACTACGAATCATGCGACAAACCACAGCAAAAGAAAACATCTGACACAAAATTATATTAGAATTAATATCAATCGAATATTTAACAAGTAGAACATCAGTTCACACAATCTCTGAAATTCACCACAACCGCAACTGGAAACGAACAGCAAATCTTTGTCTATCTTCTACAATTTATAATTCATCGTCCGCATTTCGCCCTCGTCTAACATGGCAGTGATGTCCGATTCGAAGTGAGGATCGTGAACGGCGCAGAAGCGGCAGCTGAAATCGTTCTATATTGAGTGGCGATTCATACTACCGGAGCAGGTTGTGGTTGATCTTTTCTGGCCTCAGTGACCGAAAACAGAGTCACCTCCAGGACTGCTATCTCGTCGCGACGTTTCTTGGATCTTTCTGCCAGGGTTAACCGCTTTCGCTTTCGTGGATTTGATTGAGATGGAACGACTTTGGCGTTCGCTTGAACGGTTGGAGGCCTCGGAATAACAGAGAGAGTTGGCTGCATCTTACTGGTCCCCATGAAGATGATGTCGGGTGTTATGAAAGGATATCTCTGGGTCATGATTGTTACATAGCGATGTAAACGGAGCGATTACCTCATCTGTTCGATGATGAACTGGGAACACATTCAATTTAGCAGTGAGTGAAAACTCGCTAATGCGGTATTTCAGTTCTGCCTCCGAATAAAATCGATGAAGGGCCTCAGACTGGGCCTTGATTATGAGGCGCTGGCATCGACTTTCCTCGAGCAAGCTGTCGCGACAGTGCTTTAGCCGTAGAACCTTTTTGTTCGCAAGTAGGTAGTTAGTAGCTTACGGCAGCAATGACCCCCCCGGGGGGGGGTTCTGCTGCCGTAATTTTTTTTGCTGCAACTTTTTATTACGCAATTGTTGCAACTCATATTTTTTGCTTTCAGGGATTTTTGGTCCAAATTTTTTTTTATCACACTATAGTGAGTGGGTCTAGATGGTCCTGGGATTTTCAATACAAAAAATTTTTTTCTATACAAAAATCCGACTACCACTAAAAAAGCATGGATTATTCACACTATAGTGAGGGGGTCTAGATGGTCCTGGGATTTTCAATACAAAAATCCGACTATCAATAAAAAAGCCAAGGAATTTTCACATTATAGTGAGAGGGTCTCGATGGTCCTGGGATTTTCAATACAAAAACGATGGTCCTGGGATTTTCAATACAAAAATCCGACTACCACTAAAAAAGCCAAGGATTTTTCAGACTATAGTGAGGGGGTCTCGATGGTCCTGAGAATTTCAATACAAAAAGGCGGTCTTCAATAAAGAAGCATGGTATTTTAAGGTCTCAGGATATTTTCAATACAAAAAGGTGGTCTACACTAAAAAACAGTGGCAATTTAAGGTCTCAGGATATTTTCAATACAAAAAGGTGGTCTTCAATACAAAAATCCGACTACCACTAAATAAAGCATGGTAATTTAAGGTCTCAGGATATTTTCAATACAAAAAGGCGGTCTCAATAAAAAGCATGGTAAATTAAGGTCTCAGGATATTTTCAATACAAAAAGGTGGTCTTCAATAAAAAAGCATGGTAATTTAAGGTCTCAGGATATTTTCAATACAAAAATCCGACTATCACTAAAAAAGCATGGATTTTTCGAATTAAATTAAGGTGGGTCTCCTTGGTCCTGAGAAAAAGGTGGTCTACACTAAAAAACGTGGTAAATTTTTTCAATTAAAGTAAATAATGGTCCAAATTTTTGAATTACAGTAAATTATCGCTCAAATTTTTGAATTACAGTAAATAATGGTTCTTAAAAATTAAATTAAAGTAAATAATGGTCTAAATTTTTAAATTAAAGTAAATTATGGTCCCAAAAAATTAAATTAAAGTAAATTATGGTTCTTAAAAATTAAATTACAGTAAATTATGGTCCAAATTTTTCAATTAAAGTAAATTATGGTCCAAATTTTTCAATTAAAGTAAATCAATGTCCAAATTTTTGAATTAAAGTAAATAATGGTCCAAATTTTAAAATTAAAGTAAATTTAGGTTCTAAAATATTAAATTAAAGTTAATTAAGGTCCAAATTTTAAAATTAAGTAATCAATGGTAAAAAATTTTAAATAAGTAAATTAAAGTAATGTAATAAGTAAATTAAAGTAAGATTTTTAAATTTATTAACAAAAAGTTGAAATAATAGAAGGTGTTTGAGAATTGAAATTTTTTAATGAAAATTTTTATGAAATATTTTTTTAAGTAATTTTTAATAGAAATTTTAATGAAATATTTTTCGATGGTAATTTTTAATGGAAATTTTTATGAAATATTTTTCGATGGTAATTTTTAATGGAAATTTTTATGAAATATTTTTCAAAGACAAATTTTAATAATAATTCAACAACAAACCTACAACTAGATACTAACAACCAAAAATAACCAGGTACTAAGCATTATTAACCAACTACTAAGTACCTACAACCAACTAGCTACCACCTACTAAGTACCTACAACCAACAACAACTAGCTACCAACTACTAAGTACTAACAACCAACAACAACCAGGTACTAAGCATTATCAACCAAGTACTAACAACCAAAAACATGCAAACAACTAGCTACCAACTACCAAGTACTTACAACTAGTTACCAACAACCAGCTAACAACCAGATACCAAGTACCAACAACTAGTTACTAACAACTAGTTACCTGATACTAAGTACCTACAACCACCTACCAAGTACATACAACCAACATCAACCAGGTACTAAGCATTATCAACCAAGTACTAACAACTAGATACCTAGTTACTAACAACCCGCTAACAACTAACAACTAGATACCAAGTACCAGTAAATTACGAACGTGTATTAACAACCAGATACCTACAACTAGTTACTAACAACTAGTTACCTGCTACCAAGTACTTACAACTAGATACTAGCAACCAAAAACATGTAACCAACTAGCTACCAACTACTAAGTACTAACAACCAACATCAACCAGGTACTAAGCATTATTAACCAACTACTAAGTACCTACAACCAACTAACAACCAGATACCAAGTACTAACAACCAACAACAACTAGCTACCAACTACTAAGTACCTACAACCACCTACCAAGTACATACAACCAGGTACTAATCATTATCAACCAAGTACTAACAACCTACAACCAACTAGCTACCACCTACCAACTACTAAGTACCTACAACCAACTAGCTACCACCTACCAACTACTCACAACCAGCTAACAACTAACTACCACCTACCAAGTACTAACAACCGACAACAACCAGCTAACAACTAACTACCAACTACCAAGTACTTACAACCGACAACAACCAGCTAACAACCAGATACCAAGTACCAACAACTAGTTACTAACAACTAAGTACATACAACCAACTAACAACCAGACACTAAGCATTATCAACCAACTACCTACAACCAACAACAACCAAGTACTAAGCATTGTCAACTAGGTACCAAGTACTTACAACCAGATGACCACATGAAATTATTAGTTAAATATGAAAATAAGGGTTATAATTAGTTGTTAAGTAAATTATGGTGTAAAATTAAGTAATAAAGAATAATTAGGTAAATTAAGGATAAATTAAGGAAAATTAAGGTTCAAAATTTAAAATTAAGTAACCAATGGTTCAAATTTTAAATTAAAGCTAAATAAGTAAATTAAAGCTAAATAAGCAAATTAAAGTAAATTAAAGTAAATTAAAGTAAATTAAACTAAGATTTTTAAATTTATTATCAAAAGATTGAATAACCACCAACTTTTTTAGAAATGTAATTTTTAATGAAAATTTAAATGGAAATTTTAATGGAATAATAATAATAATAATAATAATAATAATAATAATAATAATAATAATAATAATAATAATAATAATATTAATAAAAATAATAATTCAACAGTTCCCAACAATCGGTTACTAAATATTTTTAACTAGATGCTAACAAATACTTTGAACATGATACCACGTACTAACTAACTCTCAAACAACCAAGTAAAAAAAACTAACTACTTACACTCAACTAAACATTCTTTATTGTATTTTATGAAATGCTTTTTAAATTAATATTTTTTTTATACAGCTTCTATAATAATTTTAATTACAATCAGTAGAAAAACCTTTTCAAATTTAACAAAAATGATGATTTTCATCAAAAACGAATAATTGTCAACTCATCACCACGTGAAATTCAAAATAATTTAAATTACAATGAAAGACTAATGAATTCTAATTCACAAAACAATCTTCTTTTAAATGATAACTTATTATTGCATCGTAAAATCGCATTCAATAAATACTTATTGTTGATCAGTTTTATTATATATACTCTGAGTCTATCCGACAGGATGTTTTGACCCCATAAGGGTACTGGTCGTAAGGGTATTTGTCGTAAAGGTACTGGTCGCAAGGGTATTGGTAACACTCAACCACCACCTACCCATTAACTAGCTACAACCAGCTAACAACTAGATACCAAGTACTTACAACCGACAACAACCAGGTACTAAACATTATCAACCTACAACTATATAACAACAATCAGTAAACAACAATGTACCAACTACCAAATACAAGATACCAACAACTTAGTACCAACAATCAACTAACCACACATAAAAATAATAGCAATTAAATACAAAATATTCTTCATCACATACACTATCTTATCAAAATCTAAAAAGTCAACCAACTACTTACAACCTACAACTATGTACTAACAAATTGATCTTTAAAAGAAAATGCTCTTCGCCTGAAAATATTGGATGAAAAATTAATTGAACTCAAGGCACTTTTAAGATTTACCAATAACTAGGTAAAAATTGATTAAATTTTTGTAAAAAAATTAAATTATTCAAAATATACCAAATAATTATTATAAAAATGTAATTAATGGACAGGAAAGAATTCTAGTCATTAATCATCCAGTAAATAAAAAAAAATATTTGATCATTCAAGTTGAATCAACTAAGATAATAAATTAATAAGATAAGATTTAGTAGATAATTGATTTAGATTGAATAAATTAATTGAAATAAAATTAATTTTAATTATTTTTTTTAAAAGTAATACATGTACTCAAATTGATTGACTGATTGCTCCAAATATTCAAAAATCAGTATAAATTCATTAAAATTATCAATGTCATCAATCTACAATAAAAATAATTATCATTAAATTCCAAAAGAGACTAGAAAACTAACAAACCAGTAAATTCATTTAAATGACAATAATTGGTATATTCAAGCGCATTCTCTAATAAAATCATCTAAAAAGCATCAAATTTCCCTGAAATATCTCTATCTTTTAAGATTAGTATCTTATCGATAAGTACTTGTTAAAGATCATATATTCACCTCAAACTAACAAGATTCCTTAAAATCCCTTAAATGACTATATTTCTACCCTTAATCCATATTATTACAAATATCATCTAAAAAGCATCAAATTTCCTTGAAATAACACTATCTTTAAAGATTAGTATTTTATCGATAAATATCCTTAAAAGGTTATATATTTACCTCAGACTAATAAGATTTCTTAAAATCCCCTTTAAATGACTATAATTCTAACTTTAATTCATATTATCACGAATATTTCCCTATAAAACATGTAAAATCATTAACCCTAAATAATTTATAAAATCTAATGATAAAACCGGTTATAATTAAATTTTTGTTAATCACTGTACTCGAAATTTAAAATAAATATAACTGACTAGGTCCCATTGAAAGATTAAATTTATCCATTCAATAAAATATATTTCTTCAAATGATCATTTTTACCAATATTCAACCGATTTAATTACTAATTAAAATCAATCGTTTTAATTTTATTTAGTTGTTGTCGATGTTTTAAGTCCATATTTCTAAACTTTTGTCATTCTCCGCCTAAATAAAGATAAAAATAATTTAAAGTTGAAGTCAATCCCAATTATCTGTAAAGATTTCATTGTCAAAACCAAGTAAATCGATCATTAACCCTACTTAATAAACCATAAATCTAAATTAATATACTGTGCATTAATCACAACCTAATAAAAAGATATAATTATTATTAATTCATAACTGACTAATTGCAATTTCCCTTAAAACATTGATATTTTACCAACATCATCCTTAAAAGATCATATATTCCCATCTTAACCCATCCTTCATTAAAGTCAATCGACTATATCTCCCTTACAATGATATATTCCCACCTTATCCGATCTCATTAAATCTAACCGACTATATCACCCTTAAAAGATCATATTTCCCCCACCTTATCCGATCTCTTATTAAATCTAACCGACTATATATCCCTTAAAAGATCATATTTTCCCATCTTAACCGATCTCCCACCAATTATTTCTACCCCTTTAAACATCTAACCGAATATATCCTTTAATTCTACCCACTTGAATCCTCCTTTAATTCAATCAATCCTCTTAAAATCCTTAGAGAACTTCAAAAATATGACTTAATTGTTACAGACACCAGACATTCTTCCATTGAAATAATTTAGAAGCTAAATAATAAGAGCCCACTAAAAGGTCAAAATTCACTAAAATTTTCTACAAATATTTAACCCATCAAATACCTAACTGGAGATGATATATATTGATTGAACATAATTCTTCATCGATTCAACCAAGCATTTTCAAGCAATAACAGCAAACTAAATTTCTATATATCCTACAATAATTATCAAGTAAATTTAAAGTCATTGATAAAGTTAACTGGTTTCTTAGCTTATGTTTTTTAAAGTTCATCAATGAGTAAATATTCTTAGAAAATTATTGAAAACATTATTTATTCAAATGCATTACAAAGTCATCAAAAATTTATTCTATCACTTAATTATTAACCTAATTGTCAATGAAATTAATTTTTATTTAAAAACTATTCAATAAAATACAACTAATTATCAAGAAATTAATTAAATTTATCACCATTAAAACCTTAAATTTTTAATCAGTCAACATGAAATTCTTAGAAAATTATTCAATTTCCTCATCAAAATTTATCCTATCACTTGATTATTGTAAAAACTCTAATTATTAACCTCATTGAAAATAATTTTTATTTAAAATTAAAAAAACATCCAATTATCAAGAAATTAATTAAATTTATCTTAGAATTAGCATTAAATTACAGATATTCACAAAAATTACGGAAATTCATGAAAATAATAGAAATCCGCAAAAATAATAGAAATTCACAAAAAACGATAAAAATTCACAAAATAGATAGAAAAGCACAAAAATAATACAAAATTACAAAAATAATGGAAATTCACAAAAATAATGGAAATTCATAAAAATGATAGAAAATTACAAAAAATGATGAAAATTCACAAAAAACGATAAAAATTCACAAAAATGATAGAAATTTACTTGAATATTTACTAAAACCATCAACTCTAAAAATTATCAATGAATGCCTTAAACAAATTTGTCTAAATAATCATTCAAATAAAAGTATTAAAAGTACCCTTACGACATGTTGAATGCGAGTAGTACCCTTGTGAGCAATACCCATAGGGGGACAGAATATTTTGTCGGATAAACTCAGAGTATATATTAATTAACTCATTCAAATTTTTCATTGAATCAGTAAAATTATCATAATTTCGATAAAAATTCTAAAGTGGTAAGCAATGTAAAATGAAATATTCTTTAAACTTTGATAAAATTAACAATGAAGGTGGTAAGAATCTTCATTAGAGTGAGGAAATTATTCATTACTCGATTCAAATGGGAGAAAATAATTGGTAGAATAATTCATTAATGGATCATTGAATGGGCATAGATAAGATGAAGGTTAATAAGAATGGAAATATATTAATTGAATTTATTTAAAATTATTTCATAAAATTCATAAATTTAATAAAAAAAACTTTTAAAAGAAATATCTGTGGGGAATAATTAATGGAAAATCGGGGGGAATATAGGTGAATAATTAATGGAAAATTGGGGGGATATAAGTGAATAATTAATGGGAAATTGGGGGGATATTAGTGATTAATTAATGGAAAATAGAGAATCGGTGGATATAAGTGATAATAATTAGTGGAAAATAGAGAATCGGGGAATATAAGTGAGGAGGATATATAATTTAAACTATTTTATTACATAACAAAGAAATCAATTTTAAGTTGGGTGGGGACAGAGGCGAAATGTTGAATCTGTACCCTTAATTTGAATTAAATATGACCTTTACCCCAATTTACGTCCTACACGGTATGCTCATTTCCCGACATTTCATTTTATTTATTTATTTGCTGATTAGAGTTAAGATTAATTTAACGATAACACTACCTATTTATAGTGATAAACATTTCTACTCGGTTAAGTTTGATTAATTATCATCAATTATTTATTGTGATAAACACTGGCATTCAATCCCCAGAAATTGTGTTCACGATGTGATGCATGTGAAGTCAAAATTCTAAAGTATTGTCCGTCAGTCGGTATTAGTGACAAATCTTGTTTGGATTTGATTATAAAAATGAAAAAACAGTTACTACACTAAAGCGCATTTGATTATCATAAATGAGACATTCATTTAGCTATGTCAAATAAGCTTTGTTTTGGATTTTAGTTAATTTTAAGATTTTTTGTTAAAATAATGAATAAAGAAGTAAGATATTTATTTATTTATTATAATATACATTACATTTTTCAGAATTCACCTAAAATATCCTGCTTCTTCAAGCATTTAGGGAAGAACCTTTTAATATGATTATAGTAATTTTTCAAATTACTATAATCTGGTTTGCTAATTTCCTCGATAACTGATTGGGATATTGCGGTAAATCTTTCATTGAAAATCATCCTGGAAAATCCATTAGCCGAGGAAACTTTAGTCCTTACCACATTTTTAATCTTGCTGAGCACACTTTCGATGGGGTTCAAAAATGGACTATATGGAGGCAACTTTTCAATGTGATTGTTCAAAGATAATACATTATTGTGGATGGATGCATTATCATGTATCAAAATGAATCCAGAGCCATTCAGTTTCTCAGTCAATTCTGTTATAAATGACTAGTATGATTCCTTTCTAAAAGAGCCAATGATGATTTGTGAATGGATTGGCCCATCTTTGGATATTGCCAAAACTAGTGAAATATTGGGACCTCGATTTGTTGGCACATTGTTTTAAATTCGAGTGCCTACTCGAGATCTTCCGAATCTCTTGTTTGTCCATGTATTGAAAGAGCATTCATCTATATAAATAGATTTACTGCTCCTCCAACCTTCTTTAAGCAGACGTGTAACATATGTCTGCCGAATATCCAATATTCTATCTGAATTTCTTTCTTCCACACAAGGCCTTATCCTTTTGAAGGTTAATAATTGATTTTTCAGATACCTGGATATTGATTTTGTTGAAATTTCTAAATTGTGATTTATAGATAAAAGGAATCTCATTTGATTTAATGTCGAATAATAATTTCCTTCGACATAGTTCAATAATTCCTGACCAATAATTGTTGTGATAATTGTTGGTCGATTGCCTCCTCTTGTTCCTGCGGATAAAATTTCAGTCTTCCTATATTTCACAATAATGCTGGTTATTGTATTCCGCTTAATTCCAAGAATACGGCCTAATTCATAATAATCATGGCCATCTTCCATGGATTTAATGATTCTTTCTTTATCTTTAATGGTAATTCTATATTGATTTTATAAAATAACTAAAGTTTAATGAAAAACTTACACATTTCTATGAATTTCTTGAAATGGAATAGTTGATTCTGAAGAAGCTTCTGAAATATCTTCGAACATTTTGATAATTATTTGTTTTAAAAATGAAAATGTTTATCTAATTGAATGTCCTTATGATAAATCAATGTCCTGTAGTGTGTATTTTTTATTATAGAAATTTTGTGAACCGTGTTTGTATGTATTTATTTATTTTTCTTCCAACAGCGATTTTTTCTATCTTTCTATAGTGTAATAGCCAATTTTTATTATAAGTAAGTTAATATTTATATTATTAAATTTGCAAATCAATGGCCATTTGATGATAATGAATTGCCGGTTGGTGTAAGTAAGTTAATATTTATATTATTAAATTTGCAAATCAATGGTCATTTGATGATAATCAATTGCCGGTTGGTGTATTTGGATTTATCGAGATGGACATGCCTATGCGAGTGAAGTTTTCATGTATCAATATGATGATATGATAAATCTATCTCAAGGACTGACAGTAATTTCGGATAAACACCGGAAGTTTACATTTGATTACCCATACTGATTTTTCTTAAGTTCTACACGGTGGATGGCACAATTGACCAGCTTGGTCGACAATATCTAAGTGAAGATGAATCTGGAATAACTTACAGAAGTTTTCAAGGTATGCTACTGGATATATTACTTCATCGTCTCCGACAAGTTGATCGGGTATGGTCATGGCTTCCTTAAAGCTGTTTAATGGAGAAGGTTATGCGACAGAGGATATCTAGCCTATACGTAGTTCGTTATATTTCCACTGCTGATTTGAAGAACAATCTCATACGTTCCTCCTACTCAGACTACCTGCACCCCTAGCGTGCCAATCTGATTACCATCGGCACAAGTACCAACGGCTCCCAAACGCCCTACCAAACAGGTCTCGCCACACCCATTAATAAAAATCAAATCAAGATAATAGAATTTTAAGAATTTACAATACTCGATCATTCATCATCTACTTCTATCCTAACTTGCTTCACATCATTGGAAATATGATTGTCGATTTTCTATGGAAGCTATCACCAGTGATTCGCACTCCCTTCTTCTGCTAGTATCTACAGATCTTCTGCTCGCTGAATAATTCTTCCGTACCATTGCTCTGCCTGGGTCGCTGCAACTCAATTCGTGCTTCCCATTTACCTCAGTGTTCTATCTGCGGAGATTCTTCTCGCTCGTTCAACCTCATCTGACTATCAATGTCCCCTACTTTTCCTTGAAAAGTTCTTCTTGCTCTCGACCATGGTTCGGAACCGATATCAATTCGATAGATCTCTGTGGATTTATGTAGAAACCTAACTATCTACCGATTTCTAGTAGTATTCACCATTTAAATACTTCTCATCTCATGCAAATGATAAAATCGCTTCTGGGATAACGTCTGTATTATCGGTTCTCAACATACTTAAATCGTTTCCTCGATCTAAACACCTTCCGTGAACATAGCTGTACAATCAATCACTCCTAAATTTTCCATTCATAAGTTTCACAAGAATGCACCGATTCCATTTCTTCATTCTAAATGATACCTTTAAAAATATAAAATTTCATACTTAATCGACTTATTTCCTGAATGCAAATAAATTATACAATGAGAAAAGAGAAACGGTTTTAATGATATTTGATATTTTAATTCATACTATAATTTTACATAATAAACTAAATGTACATAATGCAAAATAAAAATAAAATTTACATTTCTCGATTCCGGTTCGTTGAATACAAGATTTCCAAATAGAATATTACGGTGCTCTTTACAACTGATACTAAATGTTTCAAATTAATAATAAATGAGTCCCTTAACCTCGATTGAAATTTTAGCGATCGAAAATTAGAATATTAGCAACCTAAATTTATGTTTTAACAATTGAATTTATACAAAGATCCCACAACAATAATAATAAAAATTACCGACTTTTTTTCTCAAAATGAATGTCAAAGTAAAATTAATTATGTTTAATGAATTTATACCAACCCTAATACCCTTATCGAATTTTCCGTAACCCTTTCCTCTCCCCTTAACTCAGTGTTAGCCAACCAAATTGATTTTTTCACTATTCTCGAAAAGTTCAGATTTTTCAAAAAATAAAATAAAATATTGATGATATCCATAAAATATTAGTACTGTTATACTACTATTACTTTATGAAATTTGCATGCAAAATATTTATGTTTTACTACACAAAAGTTTCTTCATAGACAATCAAATGTCTCGTAGTCTCAGATAGATTTGGTTTGGACATTATTCGAAATTTATCTAATACAGTGATAATGAGATTAATGAAAAAATATTGTTATAGTGAGAATACACCCGTTTGCGAAAGTTAAAATTGTCTATAATATACGTTGGTGTGCACACCAGTTGAGGTGAGTCACCAATTATATGACAATGTTAACTTAATTTCATTTATTCAATTTTTCAAAAATCGTTTTAAGGTAAGGTTTTGAATTAACGTAATTTTTAGGACTTGAATTTTGATTTTATATAATTATGAGATCATTATTCAAGTTCTAAAATATTACTGTTAGTCAGCATTTATAATATAACATTGATAATTAAATTTCAGGTGTTTTTTTAGGAATTTTATGATATTTTATTTGGATTTATTTCGTTAAAATGTAAGTTAGTTATTTTTATAATTATAAATAAATAAAGTATTCACCAAACATTTATTTTTTAAGACATTTAAGAAAGAATGGATAAAATAGTTTTTTAAGTTTTTGTAATCTTCTTTAAAATTTTATCTTTTTCTGTAATTCTATGAAAATATTAATTTGTTAAAATAATTTATTAAAATTTACGATTTGCGATTTTTTTCCATGCAAATTCAAAGATGTCGAAGGACCTTCTTCAATATCTGTAAATCTAAAGAGATTTTATATTCTAAATTATTTTATAATTAAATCTTACGATGTATTTCTTCTTTTTCTCTAAAGCTCAAGGTAGAGCAGTCGGAATCTGATTCAAAAGTTTTTTTGTGCATAACTTTATTAGTAATTTGAAAATATTAATATGTTAATTATATGTTAATCAATGTTACTTTCGCGAAAAAACCACTTTATTAATTTTGTATGTATTTTTCATTATGTGTGCTGTGTTTGTATGCATAATTATTTTCTCTCACTGTTTAGATTCCTAAATATGTTAACTTTCGCAGCATTAAATTTTTACACACAGGTAAGTTTGTGTTCCTATAATATATATCTATTGATTTCTTTTTGAATTATAGGCTATGTTATATTTTGCAAACGGGTGTAGTTATGAATAATGTTACACGTGCAATTTCATTGTCAGTACTTAATGTTAATGTTTCGTTATTTGGTATTGATAAATTGATATTTGAAAGGATGATTCTGTTGAACGAGCTTGGGTTTCGAATTAATTGACCCGGTTCAATTAGATATCCATTTTCCCATTGCTAGATAGAATTTGCACAAGTTTATTTTCGATTAAAATTAATTTTCATAGATAAGATAATGGAGGACGTCGATATTGGTGAACACTGACGAAAATTTAGTATTTGAGATTTATTTTCTCTATTTAAAATTTATTGAATTTTCCCAAAATAATAAAAAATAGTTCTTTGATTGGGGTCAACTTGTCGGGTAACATTTACTGTTTGATTATAGACATGGAAGGTAACTCTGTTTGTTTCATTTACTAATCATATAATTTGTTGACAAAGTGAATTCTGACTGTTACTATCAGTTCCATTTTCACATTTTTATAATAATGAATCAGAATATTATAAGTCTGAAACAATTTTAAATGGTGAGCTTCTGGCCCGGGCGCTTTTATTTTTTATTGATTATTTTTTATTTTAAAATAGATGCATAAAATAATATTAGATAAAATAATATATTTAAAATAAGAAAATTAACAAGTTTATGAAATAGATTTGTATTTTAAAGGCAAAAAATAATAATGATCTCTGCCTAATAAATGATCTCTCACCATACTTTCTTTTAAACATAAATTCACAGTCAGTTGTGATGCTCCGAGCCCTAAATTTCTTTTTAAAATAGCTCCAGGTTCCTTCAATCATTTGGGTATTTGCCCCGGTTACAGGATCAACAACTTTTTAACTAACCACAAAAAAGCGCCCGGGCCGGAAGCTCACTCTAAATTTCTTTTTTTAATTATTTTCTCTTTCTTTCCACTATGGTTTCTCCCCTTTAAAGTTTGCATTCTTAGGTACTCGAGATTATTCTTGATTTGTTCCATGATTCTCCAATTATCTCTGACAGCTATCGAGAAATATCTATTGTTTTGATTATTTTCATTTTTATGTTTCCAATTTCACCCGCCACATCTTCGTTACTCTGATAAGCTGTAGAGATATGAATTCTTATTTTGATTGTTCTTTTAACATTCCTTTCCCACAATTTGTACTCCTTAATCAACAATGTCCTTCTTTTCCTTTATTGTTTGATTTCCTTAATTTTGGTATTATCTTCTCATTTATCAATTTCTTGTTCTCATTCCTTCATCTCAGAATTCCAGAATGTTACACCATTTATTCCACCAATTTCTCCTAATCAGTCTAATCCCGTTTAGAATATTCGTTAACATATATCATTTAGGTATCATCAACATACTGTTTATAATATATTCCAGAGTATTCGAATATTTAAATTTTTAGAAATACTAAAAATTGGATCATGAAGAGATATTAAGATTAAAATGTACATTTAGCTACAGCGCTTTTTGTATTTATTGTGTTCATTATTGAAACTCAAATTATCTAAATACATAATGCTCTATGTATGTATGTGGATGAGTGATTATGAAATAAGTTTAATTAAAATTACCAAATGGAAAATTTTATTATAACTTTTAATTTTTATCGACAACATGGCATTTTTATTTTAATGTTATCTGAAAATCGACTTTCATCTAATTGTTAAAGATTACATAGTTATTACAGTGTTGATAATTTTAATGGATTTGACGTAGCAATTTCGGAATAGTTTTCCATGGAATCGGCTGCTCCTAGTTCAATATATTATTTACCAAGTGTAATAAAGATTAGAATCAAGAAGAGTTTGTAATTATTGGCAATTGAAAGGTTAATCCTGTGAAGCTGGTGTATTGAAATTAAAACCTAATTGTGTTGTTTTATCATAAGCACACGTGGAATCGGGATACATTCTGTTTCCTGCCGAAATGAGTTAATAAACCAGCAGAAGCTCAGTTAAAGGTAGGCATCTAAATAACCGGAGGAAAAGCACAAACCGGTTTTCGGGTATTTTACGTATCAAAATCCGGTTAACCGGTTAAACCGTCTTCAGAAAATCAAGTACACAATTTGCAAAATTAAAAAAATGTAAATATTTGTCAAAATTATATGTTAATAGTTTGTCTAAAATTTGTCTAAAAATAGGTATAATAAATAAAGTGTAGAGGTAATGAAGCACGTAAAGAGGAAAAAATTTCTTTTTTTTTTCAAAGTCGGTGAACAAGAGAAGTTATACGTACATTGTAAAACATATACAACAAAATTCATCATAATGAACAAAAATATCAAAATATAAGAAAAAGAAAAATGTACAATACTTATTACTTATACAATAAAATAACACATTTTGTTATATTTATTATTTAAAAAATAATATTTTAAGAAAACTAACGCCTCAAGTGTATTTGGTGCATAGAATTTCTAATTTTGGTGCAAAAATTATTAGCAACACCAAATACACGTTCACTTGCAGTTGAAGTGGGTTTAATCGTTAATAATGCTTTATATAATTTTTCTTGATTTGGCGTACGTTTTTTGACAGATTCAAATGATTTGAAATCTTTATTTAACTGCAATGATTTCTTTCGGGCATGAAATTGCCATAATGGAAGATATTCTTTTTTGCATTTCTATGAATAACGTATAAAAAATTGTGTGAGTGTCACTATTTACAAGTACATCGGATGATTTGCCTGTTTCTGTTATATCAGGTTTTATTGGAAAAAGCCTTCCTATCTTTTGCGTATCCAATTGTGGACTATTTGGATATATATAAATACTGTTTTAGGAATCACTGTAGTTTGTAAATAAGTTAACAAAGTGACTAAATTTTTATTGCGTCTTTCTAATATTCTGTTGGGTTTTATGATATCAAAATCAACCGTTGGTTACTCTGACTCCACGTGTTCCAAAATCAATAAACACAAACTCCCAACGTATATTTGTTTTATAACAATTCACAACTCTCAACAATTAATCACACTGTTGGTTAATCACAATTCTTACACAATTTCAGATCGAACTCCGCTCTGGAAGGTATCGGCCTTGTACGATTTAAAAAAAATAAGTTTCACCTTTTGTTCGATTCCGCTCTCTGATCCGAACTCTTTTAATATTCCTTTCTGACTCCTAAATTCCTCTTATAATTCCTTTTATTTTATTCCTCGAACTCCTATCGTCTGTTTCTTCGTATCCCTACCTAAGGCTATCGCCGATTATGTGAATTTTGAGTTTCCTTATATACTCCCATAATCGTTGTAATTGCCCCATTTTTTGACCTAATTGGTTTTGACTTCTTTAGCTATCATTCCCTAATTGACTATTTTTGTTGACCCTCTTCGTAATTCCCCGTCTTTTGTTTACCCTCGTTTATCCGGTTGTTTGGATAATTGCCCTCTGAATTCCTCGTTTGTTTACCCTTCCAAATTGCCGCACTCGGGTTTTCTTCATCGCTCGGGTTCTCCATTGGCTCGGGCTTTCCATTAGCTCGGGTTTCCCATTAGCCAATTAATTAATTAATTAATATTTTACGTTTTTCCACATTTGTCTGTTTTACGACCCTTTCTACACATTTTCTAACAATTTCTTGCTCACTGTCGTCTTCACCATCCCCTAATCTACCCCTCTCCCGTTTTCCAGCTTCAATTTCGATAACTTTTCACTTTATTCCACTTCCTCCGGTTTGCGCATTTTCCCATTTCATATCTGATTGTACCCTTTTATAGTTCTGTTTTTATCATATTTTTCTTTGCCATTGCTTCTCTGCTTGACCGCCATTCAATTTCGGTTTTCTTTTTTAATCTGAACTATATAATTTAATAATTTACTTTCAAACCTCAACAATTCTTTTAGTTAATAAATTTCTCATTTCATAACTAAAAGAAGAATTTTTTTTTAACTGCTCAAATAAAAATTGAAATACTCCTTCCGCCGTTAAAATTGTTGCATCAGTTTTGCTTAATTCTTTGACGGTAATTTCTAATGGTTTCAGAACATGAACAATATTTTCTAATATATTAAAATTAATTTCATTATATAAAAACTCCTGGTTAATATCTTTAAGAGATTTACGTATACACTCATTAATTTTAATAAACCTTTCAATCATCGGTATCAAGGAGTTCCACCGCGTTTTACAATCTAATAATAAAACTAATTCCTTATTTTCCTATTCTAAAACGTATTTTTGCAAAATAGAATTTCTTACACTAGAATATTTAAAACATCGGATAATTTTACGGACGCTTTTAGCATATCGTGTATACATGGATTATTATCAGATTTATATTTATAAGTTTATATTTATAACAAATAACAATTTTTTATAAAATTGGTAAAAATGAATTTTTAATTTTACTAAACACTTATAACATGCAATACACGTAATATTAATTACCTGATAGACTTGTTGATTGCGATTATGGACACGGGTTACCAAATCATTTTAATTTCCTCCTTGTCAGCAAAACACAATATTCAAACGCAACGTGAAATTAACGACTGATTTTTGTAGTTTATTTATGCTTTGCGTTGTCGTAGAAAAATATAACAATAGAAGACCCTTTCCCAAAAAAAGTACCCGAACTAACCTTTCTGCGGAACCGAAGGTATATTTTGTGTTTCTTAGAAACGGCACTTTTGATGACGCCGTTTCTATTTTGAATGTAATCCTCGAGTTGAGTGCGTAATTTATAACAGTTTAGAGTTCCGAAAGAAATTGACACAAAACTATTTGCCAATCTCTGTCTAGTCATTAACCCTTTGAGTGCCAAAGAGCGCGGTCACGCTGCTGCTCCCGCACGAACTAATACGATCTTTATTTCATACTTGTCGATTCGTTTTTTTATTCCCAATGTGTATTTATGTGACTACTTAGAGTGGAACCACCTCTTGGTTAGTGCGCAAAATTCTTATTTTCCTTTAGCAGCAGCCAATTCTCTAAAAATCATGTTGGCCGTCAAATGGATAATTTGAAATGTGCAAGTCAATAATATTGTTTTTCAATGACTTCAGTAACATGAATATGCTTAGCTCAATCATCTCCCATACACAAAATTGCCAAGTGATTATTTCTCTTTCAATCTTTCTTTATTTGACATGTTTTTAATGAATTAACCTTTCTATATTTCATCTTTCAGCAGATCATATATAGTAACTAGTATTATATATACTATACCGCTGGGGAAACAGCATCAAATACAACTTTTGGCATTTTTTAGGTTCCTTGGAGAAATTCCATGGATTACTATATTTAAATATACCTAAATGCTGAAATTCCAAATAAAATATTGTAAATAATTTAAATTTTAATAAAATAGTTCAAGGCCTGTAAAATTCTGAGCAATAAATAATAATGTAATAATTTAAGTTCTGAAAACGGTGCAATTAAATGCACACTGTTTGGCGTAACTGTATTAAACAAGCAAGCACATTAATACACACATTAGTACACACATTATGTAACAAATTTCATGCAGAAGCTGAACATTGACAAACTTACATGACTACACAAGGGTCACTTGTATGCAACAAATCAAATTCTTATTTGTTCTTTCTACCCCGATTAATCAATGTGTGTGTAATGTGTGTATTTACAGATTGTATTTTTCATTGTCATAACGAGTCTTGTTAACTGGATCACGAGAATGCAACAAAATTTCAATTAAATTTTTTTTATTTAATTTAACCAGAATTAGTAAATCTAAAAAATGGAATTATACCCAAATAATATTATGGAAATATGTCGCGATTTATGGATAATGCAAAAGAAACTCAAAGAGCAATTATCAAAATACGGAGTGAGTTTTAATAAATATTAATTCGACTGTATTTGAAAGAAATTGATTTTTTTTCATTTTGTAGAAACTTTTGGAAACTATTCGTATTAATCCTCATCACACAGAGGCTTCAAGCAATATGAGTGCTCTTTTAAATGAAATAGTCGATATTGGGAAAAAACAAGTTAGTTTCAATAAAAATACCAAAGTTTAATAGAATTAATTAATTTATATACATTTATTAGATGTTTTAGACTTTTAAATGTTAATATTTAAAGCATATCATTTAAAGCATCTAATGATTTAGACAGCTAGTATAAAATTGTTTAGAATTATAGTATTCATATATTCTAATGAATAAAAAATAATAATAACATTTTAATTTCACAATCACAAGAAAAATAATATATTTTGAATTAATTTAATTTCCCTTTAAAGTATTTTGTTTTTAGATATTTAAATGAATTATTGTAATTAGTTTTTAGCATAAAGAAATTTTATTTTAGCGTTATTTATATGATTTATAGACAACAATTATTTTCAATTTAATTATTAATATATTACTAATTATTAATCGATTTTATTATTATTTGTTGAAGCCGTTCATAATACAATAATTTAATTTATTAACTGATAACTTGAACGATTGATGGATTTCTGTATTTATAAATTATAAATAGAAAAATTTTTATTTTCATATAGAAGCGATTAATCGAAAATTTCTATCGATTTCTTAAAATTCTTTAATTCCTGCCAAAAATGAATATCTTTTTACTTTATTAATAAAATTTGATGTTAGTTTAGGATAAAAATCATTTTTAATTAGTTTAAATGCCGCGTTAATTTTATTTATATTCAATTTTTAAAATTTATTTTAAGAAAATTAAATTATCATAAATTGTGATGAAGATTTTCCGTGGGATATTTTATGCCGATCTATCTTAGTGCCGTCGCTTACAGAAGGGGGGGGTTAGGAGAAAACACTGAAGGGAATGGAAAAAACGCATTGGATGTATAAACTACGAACTATGAAATGTTACTAGAGGCGCATTTAAAAAAAATTCAAATTACCCCCATCTCTCAATGCTTAAATGTTAATATGGATTAGTTTGTTGAATTTTCTTTTAATGTTTAATTTTGTAAATGACGAGAGATAATTTGAAAATGATTGTATGAAAGCACATCAACTGATTTACTTGACTTTGTGACTGTCATGTAGCAATAAATTGACACCGGAAAAGGATATGAGGGGATCCACACACCAGTTTTGTGAAACCAAGGAACACCTGGAAATACCAGTTTTCCAGTTTATAGTTGAAATTAATTAAATATTACCAATTCACGCATTAATGACTATCCATTGTTCATTATGGAAGAGTACAAAATCAAAAGTAATTCGTAAATAACATGTTTCTATCATTGTGTTATTTGAAAAAAATCAAAAGACGCTATTTGAAGTATTACGCTTCTTCTGTACTTTCCCACCAAACTCTTACTGGAAGAAAAATTCCCAATGCATCCACGAATTGCTGCCTTCATTCATCCTTTTATAAAAAAAACGAAATAATTCGAAATGCCTATGTCCAGAATATCGAATAATTTATGTAAATAAAAGCGGTACTTGGATCGATTATCGTGTTATCTTACCCCCAAAAATTAAATTATAAAATACAATTAAAATAACAATATAAAAAATGAGAGGATACATTATTGATGACGTTATTGAACATTATTGAACATGAATTTATTAAGGCTATCTGTGATTTATGTGATTATGTGATAATGTGAGTTTATGTGGCGCAAACGTGTTCTAAGCAACAGTGCCGATGTGTTCGACACTATTCTCAACGACATTGTGGTTTTCTGGCCACCTGGATGACCATTTACAAACTCTTTACAAACATTTTCTGAGTTTGTAACTGTGATTAAGAAAATAAATATAATAATTATATGTGTTCTTTTTTAATTTAATTTTTGGGGGTAAGATAACACGCAAGTACCCTTCTTTGCATTGCAGAATCTTTTTTCAATTGAGGTAGGGCCTTTCTGTTGCCTTGAATAGTTCCCACAACCATTATGAACTATCTTACAGATGTATAAAATTCTTCGATACCAAAAATGCAACGCCGATGGTCAATAATTTTGGTAAGAGACATAACCGATGCTTCACCATTTGAGATAGATTATGAAACACCATAAAAAATAATTATAAAATAAGTTATAAGTTATCAGTTCATGATAAATAATATTTATAATAAATCAGTGCTTAAATGAAATGTATCACTTTCCAGTTCAAATAGTAGAATAACCATAATTCTTGATCCGTGTGGATCAGCCTTAGATATTAGAACGATGTTTGAGAGGTAGAAATCAATGTGCAACACACGAACGTCACATGATATGTATTATTGAATAGAATATCGAATAAATTATATAAAATATATTTATAAATCACCATTACACAATAATAATGAAACTAATTTTTACATAATCTATTAAAATTCTCAAATTTCACCGTGTCGGTAAATGTATACTAAAGTTAATTAGTTTATATTTTTACTAGGAAGTGACGCCTCCCCTTTAGCTGCTTATGGTGAATGATTCCCTGAATACTGGTCTACTAGTTATACCCGGTTTACTGAGTTATTACTGTAATATATCATATGGAGCGTCTATAAATAGTAACACGCAATTTAGATGAAATTCACATACATAAACATAATTAACATTATCTTGTAGATTCTGTAAGGAAAATTACGCGGAGTTAAATTTACTATAAATTTTTGATAATTATTTATTATTTCATAAAACTTTGAAAGTCTTCAAAAATTCAAAATTTAATATTATTCTTAGTCTAGCAGGCTAAAAATCTAATGTCGTCTTGAAACTAGGAATTTTGAAAACCTAACAGCTTTATTTTGTAAAGAATTAAATTCTGAAAAAAAACAACCTGAAAAAATCGATGACTTGAAAATTCAGACATCAATTTTTGGTAAATTAAATTTTCCTTTTAGATCAAAATTTTGCTGAAAAATATTAAATTTTAGTTAATAAATCTTGCTGTATAAAAATTTTGCATTTTGGATGTATATGAGATATGAACAAATATCATTTGATTGGGACTTATCACACCTCGTAACAATTTTCCATAATTTGTTTTGAAACATGTTTATTCTTGCTTCATCCAGAAACATCAATCGAATCTTTCATGTTAAATAATCCAATTTGATGAAATTCTGGTCAGGAGGTCGTCTATATTTTCCAGTACGTATCAATTACTGTTAAAAATGCATGATTGATATTTCCACCTACTTTTGTTATTACCAATTTGCATGCACACATCAGACAGATCTAAAAGGGTCATTTTCTCCTTTATTCCTTCTATTACCACTATACATTCAGATAATGATTCAATGTCATGAAATCAAAAGCAGGTCTTACTTTGTTCTTATTTTTCCTCATGACGGGAAATAGCACTATTGATTCAATGTGGTTTCCTAATCGGTTTTCATCGTATTTGATTAACTATCCTGTTCAATAACCGTAAGTTTATGATATGCGTTTGGTTTGATTGAGTTCAACTTAAATTGTCCTTCTGACTTTACAACGGAAAGTTCCGTACTCGGATTCCAAGACATCATCCATTATTTGTCGAACTTTGCTTCATAATTTTTCTTTGAATAATCACATATTGCACTTTGTTTACACTTTTGGTACAGAATATTTCAGGATGTTTGAATCGTTTGATTGTTCGTTGCAAGTGTAACATTTATAGCTGCTATATGTGAATTAATTTTGATTTTTCTGACAAAAATTGATTTATTTTTGATTTGTTGTTGTTCCATGACGTCTTACTTCAGTTACTTTATTGGCACGCGAAATGTTGCTAAATGTTTTAATTAGTGATAGCTGTTGTTATTTTCATATGATGTTTCTTCATTTTGAAATAATTTTTTTAAAAGTAATAAAAGTCCTTTCATGATTTCTTATTTTTCGTTTTATTTATGCATCCTGCATAAGAAGTCGAATTCGTTAAACCATCAGCTTATCTTGATTTCTCCAGCAAATGGTACTGTTGGGGTTGGCAAGAAAGAAAGGCATAACAAATTTTGATAAAATCAATAAAAGTGCAAAATTAATTAAAACTTAATAAAAGTGAGAAACTGGGTATGGTATGAACGCCAAATTGATAGACGAGTTCAAAAATATAATGAAAATTAATAAGGTGTTCACAGGAAAAATTAATACTAAAAAGCAAATTAATTAAAATTAATTAATCTGTAATGGAAAGCCCAAGCGCTGAAGGAAACGCGATGCGCTGTGAGACCAGATCGATCAGATAAGAGAGAGAATATTTCGAGTGCCAATCTAGGATAAACAAATTGAAATAATTTGGAAACCCTCAAACGTTTACCTAGGATTCACGGAAGATAATTAATTGCAATTCTGTAGATAATTGCCATCTTAGAAACAGTATAAAAAGAGAGCTCAGAAACAGACAAGCCGCGATTTTTATTTAAGTCAAAATAATATAGTCTAGATCAGGGATGAGCAACCTTTTTTAATCTTTGGCACATACAAACACAAACATTTCACACGGGCCATGTTTAAAAAAACATCCAAAAAAGAGCATAAATTTATTATTCTTTATTAAAAAATTGACTATTTTACAATTCTATATAAATGCTAATAAAATCGCAAGATGAAATACAATAAATATCATATTTTAAACACGAGGATCGATTTTTTTATTTTGATAACTAACCATAATATATTATAAAATTTCGATAAATACGCAAGTAAATATTTTAAATAGATTTTAATGAGAACTTTAGGATTGTTTCTCTTCAACTAATTGGTTTATGTTTGGAGATATCGATGAAACCGCCACTCGCACACAGTTTTCTAATCTTTTATCACTAAGCTTTGAACGGTTGTCACTTTTAATTATTTTCATAGTAGAAAATAATTACTCACATACATAAGTGATTCCAAAAGGGGTCATAGCACGCGTAGCTCTTCTTGGGAACTTTTTAGTAGGGTTTAACAATATTCGGGTTTCTCAAATATTCGAATATCAAATAATAAATTCTTAAATATTCGAATTATTCGAATATTTCGAATACTTACTTGACTATGTGATAAAAAAATTTTGAAATAAAAAAGGAAAATTAAGCAACGATTATTTATAATATTATTTATTAATGAGACTGAAACCAGCTCTTTAAAAATACAATAGCATTAATAGCTTCATCTCGCATTCTGGTTCTAAGTTTCGATACCACAATTCCAGAAGATGAAAATGCTCGTTCACTCTCGGTTGACGTTGGTTTAACTGTTAGCAGCGCATTATAAAGTAAATCCAAATTTCGTGATCTTACTCCAGTGGCTTCATAAATTTGGAATTCTTTGTTGAGCGAATTAAAATTATCACCATTAATTGGGATTGAAGGAGCTTGACTTTTTTGAGATTGCTAAATTTAACTCATCGGCAATTGATGTAGGTTCAGGTTCAACACGAATGACTAAAATTTCATGGTTTTCTTCACTGTTACTATGTTGCACATTAACTTCTTTTAAAAATAATCGTTGCATTAGTTCTTTGGCATATGATAATGTAATGGTTCTAGGTGAATAAGAAAACCATTTGTTGTTTTCTTTTGATGCTGATAAATTATGCAGAAACCTCAATATTGATACCATTGCTTTATTTCTTCTCTCATTTATACGTTTGAGTAAAATTTCTTGAAATTTTATGCTTAATTCAGATTCTTCTTCCGCTAACTTATTAAGTAAAAATATAACTATCGTCTCGCAAGTTAATAATGTAGCATCTTTTCTGCATAGTGCTAGAACCGCAACTTTTAAAGGAGCTAGAACTACTAACATATTTTTAAGAGTGGTAATATTGATTTCACAAATTTTATCAATAGCATTTAATTCAATTAAACTGGTTTTTATGCAGCTATATAACATTAGAAATCTTTCGATCATTGGTTCAAGAGAATTCCATCTGGTTTTAATATCTCTTATCAAACTTATTTCTTTTTGAAATTCTTGTTTCACGTATCGCTGTAAAATGCTATTTTTGGTGGGTGACCGTCTAAAGAAATCCACGACCTTTCGAATTTCTGTTATTGCTTTTTGGTAATTGGGTAGAAGAATAATGCGGTGCTCTTGTTCGGTTTCAATTTCAACAAATATTTCACCATCATCAAATTCATCATATGATTCTGATTCTGAATCTAAAGTATTTGGATCACATATTTCTTCTTGATACATATGTTTCTCGTTATTTTTGTAGAACATATCCATCACAGCTAAATGTATCACATGATTCATACATTGAACGTGGGTGTTGGATTCTCACGCCCAAACTTACACATAACACTTGCACCATCAGTGGTTGATGCAACAATATCTTTTGCAAATGTGATACCAAATTCTTTTAAATGTTTGTCTACAATTCTTTGAGTTTCTATGGCATCACAACCTCCAATTATTCGAACCATCCCTAAATTGAAAAAAACCGAATCATTACAATGAATATTTATATTGAAATATCGTTTATTGGCTAGACTTGTCCATTCATCGAGCGTGAGACTGAATCTTTCACTACCTTTTATTCTTACATTTAACCTTTCGATTGTAATAATTTTTTGTTCTTTAAAATAAGAAATTAATAAATCCAGTACTTTTGCCGGATTTTTGGGTAAAGTATATCCTTTATCAGAAATAGATTGTCTCATAAAAGAACTTTTTGTTATTCCATTTACTGTGAAACCATCCTCAGAAACTAATCTTGCTACAATTTCATTAAGTTGTTGTTTTTTCGTGGTAACAAAATTTAAAATACTTGAACTGGTACATATTTTTTTTGAATTGAAATTGGAGCTGTCTTCTGTCAAGCGCTTGGCAGTAAGATCCATCATATGTTTCAACTTTAAATGATTTAACATGGGAGTTGTAGTAGATCCTTTGCAAGTTACCTTGTGTGGACATTTTGTACAAAAGGCCTCATCTCCATTTCTTTTAAAATACTTCCAAACTTCAGCCCGATTACTCATTATTTATTAATAAGGACTGAAAAATGTGAAATTTTAAATCCTTAAAAATATTTATACTTAAGTAATTGTTACTATTCTTCCAATATAACAAAGTTCCTTTATATTTATATTTTTAGAATATTAAATTAAAATGAAATGTAATTACCTTATATTTTTGTGTTTATACATATATAGATGATTAGATCACGATTGAATAAAACAATTGATATTTAACTTTTTAACAACGCTTACGGCCTACTATACTACGTACTTTTGAACAAATAAAAAAATATTTGAAATTAATTAATAAAATTAGCGACATCTTTTATATTTCTTTTTGTAATTTAAGCTAATTAAAGAACCATTAATTATTCGACGAATAATTTAAGAAAATATTCGAATATTGAATATCAAATGTTGTACAGATTATTCAAATAGTATTCGACGAATATATTCGTGTGTTAAACCCTACTTTTTAGCAATCGTTTGAGTTTGGTAAAATTCATGTATGCCCATATTATGAAACTTATTTTTCAAGTCAGAATTATTTTTGAAACCAATTAATTCCCTTTGCAACTCATCTGGGACTGCTTATACATCTATATTAAATGGTGAAGCAAAGATTTTGAAATTAAGAACTGTTTTTCTGCTCTTAATATCTTAAATCGCGATTCAAAGTCAGCTATTAAATTTTGTATTTTCTCTGCATACTTCTTGAATTTTAAAGTGTTTCTCTTGTTTTGTGTTGTATTGTTTAATAATAGTTGTTTGTTCCAAATTTTGGGCTTGTTTTCAAATGCTTTAACTTTATCAAACATATTGTATATGAACTGATCTTTTCCTTGAAGTTCCAAATTTAAATCATTTAAATAAGTAGTTATATCGACGAGAAAAGCAAAATCACACATTCATTCTTTTTCATTGAAATAAGGAAACGTGTACTCCTTTATTTCAAACCAAACTTGAATTTCTTTTTTCGGATTATATATTCTTTTTAACATTGTGCCTCTACTTAGCCAACATATTTCTGTGTAATAGATCACATCACCATATTCACATTCCAAATGTTTTAAAAATTCTTTAAATGGGCGATGATTCAATGCCGTTGATCTGAGAAAATTTATAAGCTTTATAATTGGTGAAGTGACATTTGGCATGTTTAAAGGTTTTGCACAAAGATTTTGTTGATGTATTATGCAGTGATTAACAAATATTTCTCTACCTGTTAGTTTTTTTATTTTATTAAATAACAATCCTACAACACCTAGATTCTTGCTAGTCATTGCTCCTGCACCGTCAGTTGATATCCCAATAATCTTTCCCAACGGAATTGACAAGTCTACTAACAACTATTATAAATATCTCTTCCGGTTGTGGTTCCTGACATTGGAATTAATGATCCTAGTTCTTCGGTTATATTAAACTCCGAATCTGCTCCCCTTATGAATACTGTCAGTTGAAATGTGTCACTGATATCACAGCTGTCATCAAGTGCCAAGTAACACTACTCAAATTTCTTTATCCATTCACGCAAGATTGAAACAATGTTTTCTGACATATCCTCAATTCTTCCAATTGTGAATCTAGACAAACTAATTTTAGATATGTTTTCCTTTTTGTCAGGAAAAGCTATCTCTGCGACTGCATCTAAACATTCTTTGATCATTTCACCATCAGCAAATGGCTTCATTTTGTGGCTAAGATTTTAATACTTCCAAATCCGATGAAAAATGTTGAACTTTTAAAAGGCTTTTTTTAATGTTCTCTTCAACTGATCAAACTTATCCTTCCTCTCTTGGCGATGAAAGTTTTTATAAGTTTGTTCATGTTTGGTCTCATAGTTAATTTTAATATTGTATTATTTTAAAGCAGACACAAAGTTTGAGCATAAAAGGCAAACAGCAGTATTTTTGATGAAAGTAAAAAAATAATCTACTCTCCATTTTTCATTAAAGCATTTATTTTTGTCTTGGACTTTTGTCTTTTTATTTCTTTCTATGACATTATTATAACCGCAAAGTTTCGAGAAATTTTAAATACAAAACAGATAAAAAAATTTATAATCAACATTCTTGATTGCATTTAAATCTAATAATTCTATTTATTTTTTTATTAAAATAAGACTATAAAATTCATAAAATAATTAGAGCTTTTTTGAAATCTGAGGATTTTTGTAATTTCGTTTCAAAAAAATGTTACTGTAAGGCAAAAAAAGACTTGACGGGCCGCGGGTTGCTCATTCCTGGTCTAGATTATTGAACTTATGAAGGTAGGTACGCCATTAGAAAAATTTTGTAAAATCCATACATAAGTCACATAGACCAAAATTTATAATTTTTTTGTAAAAAGTAGCGACTTAGCCTAGAAAATAGGGGAATTTCTATTACAATATATCTATCGTTAGTTAATTAATTCTTTGTTTATTTGTATTTATCAATTACTGCAATTTTGAATATACTATTATTTGTCATTTAGTAAGTAGTTCAGTTTAGATACGCTGATATTTATTTTATTTACGAAATTTATTGGATTTGTTGGTTACTTTTGATCAGTTTTCTTTTTTAGATGATATTTCTTTTATTTTTAGTCTGACAAATCAAAAAATAATTTTATTCAATACACAAATTTTCGGTTTTACCTTTATCAAATGTGAAATAACAATTTTATTTGAATTATATTATCATTTAGAAATGTTCGATTAAAATTATATAATGAAAATTAAAGGGTGTAATTCAGGATGGGATTCAAAAATTTTAAAAACCGGTTCGCCCAAACCGGCTGAATCACATAACTGCTGAATTTTGAACACAGGAAGTATTTCGTCACGAAATCAACAAACTATGATGTGGGTCCAGAACACGAATGCGTTAGGTGTTTTGTCATATGAAATAAAAACTACTTCATATATATGGTACAATTATTACATATTTCCCCATTCTGAATAGTACTTTTTAACAACCGGTTCGACAAAATCGACCCAATCCCATTACGGATATAAATTCAAAAACACTAGACTTAAAACGACCTCACATACCCATTCTTAAACTATGACAGCTGAGTTTATGCAAAATTCATGAATATCAACGGTGTAGTCTTTGATGACGGTTGATATTTGGATCTTGATGAAATTTTGTATTTTTATAGTTTTACCTAAAACTTGGTAATTTGTCAAATCAAGTCATAATCCTATAATTAAGAAGTATTATATTTTTATTTTTTATTCAGCAATAAGTTTAACTTGTTCTCCCTATAATATCAAAATGATTCAAGCAAAAGTTTAATAAACATCCTAAATAAAACCTTAAAATGTTATTTGTCAGAGGCTAGACTTGAAAATGGGAAATAAATAAATAATTTTTGTTTAAATTAATATGTATAAAATAATTCAAAGAAAAATCAAAATTTTTTCATATTTTTGTTATTGAATTGAATTTTTCTTTTAAAATTTGATTTTTGATTTTCAAATACAATTTTTGTAGATAAAAATCTGAAAAAAATTTAGGGTCCTTATAATTCATAGCACAGGACTCTGAAATTCATGAGACACCACTGGGTTTATTGTTAAATTATGATAGATGAAAATTCAAACAAAAACTTTGATTAAAATTAATATTTTAAAAAATTTCTTAAAATCAAATTTAAATATTCTTGTCAATTAAGGAATGTTTTCAGGTTTACGAGTTCTTACATCTGAGGTTAATAACAATAAATATTCGTCGAAAAAGTTAAAAAATGTCAATTATGCTCTTAAAATCGAGGTTTGATTGTATTTTGCAAATTTCTTTTTGTTTTCTTTATAACTTTTTTTATTAAAATAATAGTGTTGCATTACTGTTTGGTCTATAAATTTTTATTTACAAATAATAATTCTACAATTTGTAATTATTTTATTTTTTATCAACATTTAATTGTTTTAATAATTTAATTAAGTTTGCTTAAAAAGTAATTTTGGTACAATTTTTAAAGTGATCATATTTTAATTTATTATTCCAACTGAAAACATTTTCGTTAAGATTATTATACAGTTCCACTATATTACTTGAATTTTAAAAATTTATTCTTTAGTACAAAATGATTTGAACTATTTGATCTCAATGAGATATACTTTTATTATAAAAACTTTTATTTTCAAATTTTACCACTGATTTCTTTTCTTTCAATTTTTGAATCAATAAATATATCGATTTTTTTTGATATTCATGAATTTTCGGCACAGTAAGGAAATACAATCATTTACTTTCAAAAAGTGGAATTTGTTGGTCCATGTAAAAATCATTCACATAAGGACTTTAAAGATTATTTCAGTATAAACTTCATTTTTAGAAGTTACGTTTATCATACATTTTGATATGGAAAATAATAAATATTATTTTAATATTTAGGGACACAAATACAATAATTTCCATAAAATATAATTAAATTCTAATAATATGAACAATATAAACTGATATTCCAAATATTTAATTTAATAAAACTATTAAAATATCGATTAAATTAAACTAAAAATGGGAAAAGAGGAAGTATTTCTTGTGCTGTATAATTTACGGTCATTGAATACAGAAATGTCATTAAATTTTAATATATATATATATATATATATATATATATATATATATATATATTATATATATATATATATATATATATATATATATATATATATAAATAAAGTACTATCATATTTATTAAAGGTTTGCGGCTTTTAGACGCATTAACTATATAACTATTTGCAATTATTTTGCCATAAAAACAGTTTTATTATATTCAATAACTTGTAGAAATCGTTGAACTGAAATAAATGTAACTGGACTGAATCTATTACATTTTGCCACATCATATTTCTTCAATTTATATATTTTTTCACTCACTTACATTAAATATACAAAAATTATTAAAAACAGATCTGGATTTTTGAATTTGATTTGGTTGCGGCTTTCTAATCATCTCTGCATATAACTTCCTTTTGTGTAGGGAAGTCAATGATTGTTCACTGGATAATTTTTTAAATCCGGTTCAAAAGTTTACGTCATAATTTAAGTATTTATTTAATGAAATATTATATAATTTTCAAACAAATTTTCAGCGTTGAATAAAATATTTTCAAAACCATTTATTAAAATTTCGATATTTAAAATATATTTATTTAAAAATGATTTGATAATAATAAGATTGTTTAATTTTACAATTAAAAAATTTCAATTTAAAAAATTCAATTTAATAATTATTTATAAGTTATTTTAATCGTCAATTATTTATCATCTAAAATAAATCATTGGAATATTTAATTCTTAGCTGAAAACACCTCACAGTCGCCATGTTAAGAAAATACATAGTTATAACAAATCTCCAACACGCTATTATATAGCTCTACATTGCATAATATCTAATTAAGGAGTTTGTTGGTTTATTTATTATTGATACAGCATACCTACAAATATACATACCCACATTCAAAAATAATCATCAAACATAAATAAACTTTGATCTTGAAACTACGATTCTAACATGTAATAGTTTAGTTTATTTAATTGTTTAATATTTATTTATCATTCACAGGGATCACAATCCTGTAGCCTTTTTCAATCCCGGGATTTTGGGATTGGTTTTTGTTGATCTCGGGATCTCGCCGGGATTAACCACTTAGTAGAATTTTGTTATTATTTATTTGGAGAAACTGAAAACATTGTACAAAATTTAATTATAAAAGTTTTTTTTTATTTAGAAAAAAAGAAAACATTACATAATAAATTCACAAAATTCATTATTTATTATTATAATATTATAGATATAGAAAATATGGTAAATAAAAAAAAAATTTTTACTGACTTATAAAATGTTTATTTTAAATAAGTTTCTTTTTGACAGTTGGTGAAAAAATCCTCGAAGGAAACACAATGAATCGATAGTATCGTCATTTAAACGTGAACGAAACTTAGTGCATAAAATTCCGGCAGCTGAAAAAGCTCGCTTCGAATCTAAACTTGTAGGTGGAATGGTTAACAAATATTTATACACCATATTTAAATTAACACCAAGCGCACATCCACTTTCATAAATTGCCATATCTCTTTAAAACTAGATTTAAGTTATTTGCTGATGATCCAGATAGCATTGGTGATTTTGCTAATTCTTTCTTAATTGCTAATTATAGTTGATTTTGCATTGGTATTGCCGTATTAGTTTCTGGTGTTCTGGCTTCGGTGGTTGAAACAGACAGCCTTTCTAGAGTATTCTGAACAAAGATTTTGGTAATTCAAATCCTTTTGCCGTCAATGCATTTCTTAGATCATTGGAAGTAACAAATACTAAAAATGGAAATCCATCTCGTGTTACCATTCTCGAAACTGTGGCTTCAAGTGATTTATCGTCTTTAATAAGAAAAATAGTCTGTTAGTTTTCATTTCTTGGATGTAGAAATACCTAGGGATTGAGATATAGTTGCATCATTATGTCCATCCTTTTATCGCGTATCAATATTATGAATACTTTTTAAATGTCTATGAAGTCCCTTAGTAGATCCTCCTGTCGTCTTAATAATTTGTGGACAGCGTTTGCAAAATTTCCATACTTCTGCCTTATTTGTCATCGTTAAATCTGTGATAAAGTAAGAAATAAATTGAAAAACTTTGAATTAAAAATATATATGTAGCAAAATGTGGTTTTTCTTAAATTTTCTGATAACTGCTTACCTTAATTTATTTAAAAACACTTAAAATGGTAAAATAAAAATAAGTAAATTAAATAAACAAAATAAAAATTAAATTTTTAAGTTCCTTTAAATAACAGCACAAAATCGTAAATACAAACAATGATTTTTCATTTTTTTTAGAAATTAGTTAATAATTAGAATGGTTTTTCCGGGATATGGATTTGGGATCCTGTATCCCGGGATTGCGACCTCTATTCATTCCTCAATACATGTATTGCATAGGGAAAATATTTTTTGATCTGTAGTCTTAATGAAAATAGATGAAGTATCAAAAGAAAACACATCAAACTTGAACAAAAACATAAAGAATTTACTAATAATTAAATAAATTTTTAAAACAATCAAATGATTCAATCTGTATTGGAAAATACTCTAATAGTTAGATAAGTGCTCTATTATGTAAACTTGGACGGAATTATGAGGATTCAAATTACTTTCTGTCAAGAAATCGCTCAATTTCCCAAAACATTTCACATTATTATTTTGTATGCATGGCATCCATAGGTTGAATTAGTTCAAAAACCTAAGTGCATTTATTTTCTCATTAACTTTTCTCATTAAATTTGGTACCAAGACAAATAGGACATGCAAGCCTGAAAAATCTGAAGATTCATTCAATTGAAGTGTGAAACCACGTTGGGAAGATTTCAGTCGAAATATCAGTTCATTCTTATAAATTCCCATATCACGTAACATANATTAATGCTATTAATTTTCTAATGAAAGAAATTTTCTCAAACGAAATAAATAAAGCTGAAATATACAGTATTCAATTAGACACCACCCAAGATATTAACGTAGAAGATCAATGTTAAGTTATTATAAGATACTCTAAAGAGGATCGTGTTTATGAACGATTAATAGCTGTTGGTAATTGACATCAACAACTGGAGAAAATATCTATAACCTAATATGCGAAATTTTAAAAAATATGAAAATTGATAATAATAAATGTATTGGTAATTGTACTGCTGGTGCAGCGAACATGCAAGGTACATATCAAAGTTTTAATGCATAGTTAAATCTAATTTCACCAAATGAAGTTCATACTTGGTGATTAATTGTCGATGCTCGCGTCTGTGTGCGCTTTGTGCTGGTTTTGGAGGCTTTGTGTGCGCACACAGACGCGGGGAATGGTAAATTATGAAGTTAATTCGCGTCTGTGTGTGCTTTTTACTTTCTTTGTATTTGGGTTGTGTGCGCACACAGACGCGTAAAATTGTCGCATTATTAGTTTATCTCGCGTCTGTGTGCGCCTCTTGCTTGGTTGATTTGGATTGTGTGCGCACACAGACGCGGAAAAGTGAGAAGATTATGTTTCAGTTTTGGATCGATCTCAGAGTTTTTTGATGAATGGAGTTTTGATTGTATCGATATTTTTTATGGTATCGATTTTTTAGAGTTTGGAGTTATGTTTTCTGGAATTGTGGTTTTAAAGAACTGATTTATAATTTTGATTTGAATTTTTGGCCTTAGCGAAATATGGAAGATAATGAATGTTTGATATGTATTTCAATGAGCAATATGGCGAAGAGATGTCTTTTCAGCAGTGGAACTTGTCCATGTGATCGTGGCTCAGCAAGATCGTTGCAAATTATTATTGGAAGTTTTTCAAAACGATTGGAAATCAACGATTTAATTTCTGTAAATCATGAAATGACAGAAGAGGAACTCCAAGAGATGTTTATGAAATTTCCCCAAGCGATAAAAAGATAAACTTGTTAACTTATGGATATGATATTCTATTCAATCGAGCCCTTAAAAAGATCAATACAACTCAAATGTTTATTAGCTGAAGTGTTGAACAATTATCCAATGTTTCAAATTCAATCATGGCTCAATCTCAAGTTATTGGACACGATAAATGGTTTTGTACAAATAAAGCGTGTGATATTAATTACGAAATTCTTCTGATGCGTCTTAGAATTAAACACTTGGTGTTATGCATATTTATTAAATTTAGTTATTAAAGATATCACACAAAAGACAAAAGAAGCAATCTCACTATTTGGTATCTTAAATACATGTGTGGATTTTTTAAAAGAATCTTATAAACGACTCAAATTATGGCTAGAATTAAGTAAATTTAAATTTGTTTCTACTATTGGAAAAGCATATCGGTGAGCTAAAGATAAGACATTAAGGAAAATGTTTGGTACCTTTAATAATACATCTGGAATTATATTTTTCGTCGATGTTCTACAGACCTTCTATGAAATTTCTATATCCAAGGGTGAAAAGGATAAATGTAGATTATGTAACTATTATAACAATCGCTAAATAATGGCATTGATTTAAATCTAACGAAAAGCACCAAATCCAATATATATATATTTTACTACAATCTATTTCGACAGAATCACTGTCGTCTTCAGGTAGAATTGAAATCAAACTAAATCAATATATATTGCTCTTTTTTAAACAAACTAATTAACTAATTCATTAATTTTTTTTAAATTAATTTCGCTAAAAATTTTACAAAATTATGTTTTTTATATTCAAACTTTAAAAATTATAAAACTTTTAAAACTCACAAAAGTTGAAATTAAACAAGATTCTAAAAATTTTCCACAAAATTGTGTTTACTAATATTAATCAATTGCTTTAGTCGATAGTGATCAGGAACTTGAAAACGGAGATGATGGGCAGTCATTCCAATGTATGTGGCATTGCACCCATGACATAAATATTCATAACCAAGATCCAAAAACCATCTAAGTAAGAATTGAAATCCAGTAATAAACACGAAGTTAAAAAACAGGAATTAGATACCACCTTCCAACGTTGAAATATAAACCTAAACAAAAAACTGTGCTTGCTGATATAAATCAATTCCCTCAGTCGACAGTTATCCAGAACTTGAGAACGGAGATGACGGGCAGTCATTCCAATGTATGTGGCATTGCACCGATGACATATATATTCAAAACCAAGATCTGAACACAATCTAAGCAAGAACCGAAATAGACCAACTTCACAATTTATATTATACATATCCAATCCAATCATTGATAGTTTTTCTTTCATTTTCTTTCATCAATTCCAAAGTCCTTCTATTGAGTATCGGAAAAACAAAGAGTAACTCTCAAATTTATTATAACAATCGCTAAATATAATATTGATTGTTTTGTTTCAAGGATACTGATATTCATGTATGATGCAATACTAGACATGAAAGTAATTGTTGCACTATGTAAGGTATTAATTAACGAATTATAAGTGTAAATTGCAAGTGTAAATAAAATACAAGACATTTATTTGAGGCAAAGAATGGATAGTGTTTTGAAACTGGAATACTAAACTTTTCCCAATAATATTTAAAATATTACTTTAGGGGTTTGACTTAGAGATGATTTTTACGATGTTTTTTCAGAAGGCGTACTTTTTACGTTTTGTTGAATGACTAATTTAATGACTGAGATCAAATATTGTGAATATATCTTTTTGTTGACCTTTAAGTGCTTACTATTCTAAAAAGATATATGCATTTAATATTTCATTCATTCAAGTTTCTGTATTCAATGATACAATATTTCAGTAAATCAAAAGATGAAGTCAATAAAATCATCTTTTTTTTATATTTTGTTGGATAATTTATAAATGAAAACCACAAAAGGAAAAAGAAAGATCAGCTAAATTTCGAATTTGAATGAACAAAACCTATTTTAAGTGGAAAAGTTTCAATTAATTAAAACTTCGAATATTACTTATCTTTATAATTGAATCAGGGTTTTAAATATAAACTAGTGAATCAAGCCCGTCCATGACGGTCGTAAATAACTCATCAAAATATATATTTAGATTTTAAATTTACTAACAAAGATTAAAAAAAATGAATTAGCAATGAATTTACTTTTTAAACAATTTAACTTATTTTATTAATCAGGCATTGATTTGTGCTGTGATACATACACACACAGAAACACAATCACGCTATATATGTATACACCAAACACCAATGAGATACATTCTCTGTAATGGTGGTTGGCGTGTAAAGCAATTCGCAGAAAATTCAAACATTTCAGTTCAGTTAATTGTATTTTATGTTACATCAAACATTATACAAAACTGGTGGAATTTCCGTTTTTCTGTGTTATATATGTGTACAATTTACATACATATTTCTACTTTAGTTTTCTACAAGACTTTAATGGTGTCGGATATGCTTCTGTATGATATGTTATAATTCCAAAAGCCTAACAAGTTAAAGTGTGTAGTTCGTCGTAGTGTATAATAATTTATTATTTATAATTCTTTGCTGTTATTTAATTAATTATATTCAATTAATTTTAATCAGTTGGTAAATCAAAATTTATGAACCCTTGGCTTTCGACTTTCTCGACTCATATGACCCACCTCCTGACAATTCCAACATGTAATAACTGGTCTGCTTCTAACCTGCATTTCTCTTTTTTGGAATTTGTTCTGGAAATTATCGCCTTTCATCCTCGGTGTTGAATCATATCCTTGTTCGCTCAGTTGTGAATTTGTCAAATTTCGGCTTTGGTTCTATCTATCGACAAATCCTTGTCTTGTCTTGACAATACTCGCAAACGTTTCCTTCTTTCTATTTAGAACTGAGATTCCGGATACTTCAATGTTTATATCATAGACCTTCTCTATCACTCCTTTTATTTCATCGACGCTCATCGCATCTCTCATCTTTATTTCTTTCTGTGTATCCTTGTCTTTGATACAATGAACCAAAAAATATGACTTTGATTCTTTCTTGTCCCATTTATGCTTCCGAACTTGGTCAACCATCTTTTCTATTTTTTAAAATATACTGGGGCAGTATCCTCGTTCTTTTTCATATTTGTAGAGGGTTAGAAAATCCCCTATCAACGTCGTTGGCTTGTTGAAAGCCTCTTTAGTCTGTCTTCAAAACAAGTTTCATTTGCTTCATAAATTGAAAACAACTCTCTTGCGATCAAACATTTGATCATCATACTTTGACTGGATTGTTCTAGTCCACATAATTGGAAATACCTCTTGCATTCTCCAATAAAAACTTCGTAAATATCTGGGATCATTTTATTGATCATTCCAAGGGTCGCCAAGTTAATAATTGAAGTCTAATTGCCTAAAGATATTAAAATACAAATTGATTACCTAAAACTGATATTATTCAAACAACCGATTTAAAAAGGAGAATTAATTAATTTAATAATAATGATAATTATGCGTGCGAGCATTTATACTTATTATACTTTTACTATATAATAGTATTTGATACTTATAATACAATATATATTTTATTTGTAAATTAGTTATATAATTATCCCTAACAGTAATAAAGGATCGTGTAACATTTTTACTATGCAGTAATGCTTCCGGAGATTGAATGCCTAAATCTCTGCTCGTAAACGAAAACCTCAGGCCAAGAGCAAGGATTTATTGAAATTACCTGTTCATTGGGTTGCAAATAAAAAAGTGTGGGTAACTGCAGTTGTATTCCAAAATTGGTTCGAGAAATGTTTGAAAAGGTATCTGAATGAAAAAAACTAATCTATAAGGTATCATTAATTATTGATAATAGGCCTGGTCATCCAGTACTAAACCATCCCAACGTAAAGGTAATTTTTCTCCCACCTATTACCACATCAATCATACAACCATTGGATCAAGGAATTATATCGACATTCAAGTTATACTATTTGAAAAAAACCTTTCAGTGCATTCTGGAAAAAATGGAGAATGACGATAAATTGGAATATAGCAATGCTTGGAAACAATTTTATATTATGGATTGTATTACATACGCGACTTCAGCAATCCCACAGTTGAGAAGATCCACGTTAAACGCATGTTGGAAGCCATTATGTTGTAACTGTAACAACAGATAATATGAACAACTGCGTTCTGTGGGTGGGGAAGGGTTCAAAGATATGATGCGTAAAGATTTAGACAAGATCCTTCTCGACCAGAAGCTATTTTCTCGCAAATGATCCGAATATCAAGCGATCACGAAAATTTCAACATGAACTAAGACTCTGTATGAAGAGCTACAAGGAACTGCATAAGGAATTATTGGGACCGGAAAGGAAATCAAATCAAAGATGCATTACAGAGTTTCTTGTGAAGTCAAACTATAGCTCAATAGACCAACATAGAAATTCTATGCATTTTCGAAATAACGGCAATCAAGAATAGCTGCAAAACGTGCTAGTTCTTGGAAACGAATCAGCACAATCCAGTTCTAACGATATTTTGACAGTTCCTAAAGAAAGCAAACAGTTGAATTTCACTGCCTATACGCTGCCTATAGCTACGACTAATGAATTTTATAACTTTTGTTAATTGAATTAAGTTTATTTTTTATTTATTTTGGTTTATTTGTACATATATTATTTTAAAATTTGGTATATGTGAATATGTAAACATTTAAAATAAAGAATGTAAAACGGGTTTACGTGTTTTTACTAATATGAACATATTATATTCACGATAGTTTTTATCTTCAGCACCAGTCTACCCAATTTACATATGAGTGGTGAATTTTTTACGGTGCTATTTTCTGCCGAACGCATCGGAACATCGTTCCGGACCTATTTTTGTATTTTTAATGTGAATTAAATATAATTTAATTTGCAGTCATTTTTGTAGAAACATTTCTTTCTGATTTTTGTTTTTGATTTTTTTTGTTTATAATATTTTGAATTGACAAAACTGTGTAATTCACTATTACGCCCTTTTATTAAAAAGAGTTTAGGTAAATATTTAGTAAAGCATTCGTTCCGGAACCTATTTTTTTTAGAAAAATAGCACTATATATTATAAGAACTTTTTTTCCAATTTCACCACTGTTTATTTTTCCATTGCATTTATTAAAAAGAGCTTGAAATCTATAAATCAGTAATTAAATCGATGTTTTTGGTATTCACGAATTTTCGAATTTTCGGCACTGCCTTTTCCAAGTGAATTTCAAGAAAAAACATCGATATATTTACTGATTTATAGTCTTCAAACTCTTTTTAATATATATAATTCATGGCCAACAATTATCCAAAGTTATAATAAGAAACAAATAAAACTTAACAATATTACTCAGTTAACACTTTTTTCTAAACCAGTCAAAATGTTAACGTTATAATTGGTTTATTACAATCTTATTTTGTTAAAAAAATAGAAAGTAATATTTTAAAATATGAAAATTTATTAAATAATCAGAAAAAAATAATAATGCTTTGATGTGATGTACGAATACTCTTCAGAGATTTTACCTTCGACAGCCATTCGACAGATTTTTAAGTGGTATCAAAAATTAAGACGCAACTCATCGGCCTTACGGCCGATTCGCTTATAATTATGTCTAAAACGTGTCTTATACATACTATTTATCGTATACAATTTTATTATTTATTATTTATACTTCTACTATATAATATAACTATAACTATCTTGTGTAACTATCTGTCCTTGTATAAATATCTGTCCTTCTATAACTTATCAGACAGATGCTTACGTGAAAGCTTCTCCTAATCAGCATTATAACTGGATACCAATAAAATTAACCTGACTATGGGAATCCAAAGACTTCCAAACCGAAATTCAAATGTGAAGGCCATGGCTTGCCATGATTAATTCTATGGACTGCGAAATACGAAAACTGTTGAAGTGAAAGAGATGACTTATCCCAAATATATGAATGGATCCTACCGGCAATGATTATTGACTGCCCAACGGATGCCGAAGAAGAAATACCACCGTACTAACGATTGAGCCTTCGCTTATCGTTCAGAGAGAAGAAATTAAGAATTTTAGAAGTTTAAGGGTGAGAATCTGTATTAAAATAAAATTTGATTTTTTTTTGAGAAAAGACTGCCGATCCTACGCTAAAGCATTGTATAAATCAGTAAAATCATTAATTTTTTCATTTTTGATCTGTTTTCTTAAAACATTAAATTTATTTTAAATGCGACTAAATAAAAAATTCTGATATGTAATTGGGAAGTAAAAATATTTGATTTATAGTCATGTTGAAAATAAATGAAACACATTGACTAAAAATCGGAAGAAAAAATAAAAAATTAATATACAAATACAAAGCGTTATAATATTTATTCAAAATCCCAATAATAAACATCCATTCTTCATCAATATGACAAAGAATAAATTTCATTAAATGAAATAAAAAGCCGGTGAACATTATGTCTCTCGTTTAATTATAAGAACACATCTAATTAAGTTATGCTTTAACATCAAATATTTCAAATTTCGGTTTTATAAAAGAAAAAAAGAGATAAAAGCGTTATGCGATTATTATAATTCATTAACATAGTCCCTAGGAATCAAACCGACATTCCCATTTAATTCTCCTTCCCACCATATATCGTTTATTTTTCTTTTAATTGTAATCACATCTCCTAAATAAAAAGTCCACATATATTCCAATAAAGTGCGATAGATAATAAAAAAAGCACAATTTCCCACAAATTCAAATTAAATACTAATAAATAGGCTGACCAAGCACATTTTCAAGAAAATACGGAACATTGTAAATTTTTTCATTAAAGCCGATTTAACCTGAACTTTAACGAATTTTTATAGAATTGTATGCAAAATTTTGCTTATTTTAGTATTAAAAAAAAGTTTAATTTATAAATAGGGTGAACAGTAAAATTTGTAGAAAAAAATCTTTAATTGTATTAATTTTTATTTTTGGTACTTTTCTTCACTGATAACATTATTTAAAAATTTAGAGTTTTCTTTAAGTTAAAGAAAACTCTAAATTTTTAAATAATGTTATCAGTGAAGAAAAGTACCAAATTTTTTTGGTAACTGAAATTGAAAAAAGTTACTACACTAACTACATTTTTTTAAAAACTGTTTTTTTAAGTGTTATATTGTAGTTCCTTCACGAATAAGACTAAACTTTTACTTTTTGGACATAAAATAACAATTACTAATGTTAAAAGACTATTTTTAATGCTGAAAATAGAATTTTTAATTTTTATGAAAATTTTTAATGAAGCTTTTATTTTCACAATTGATTATAAATAAATTAAAATTATTAACAACACATTAAAAGGCATATTTCAGTATAAAATATTTCAAATTGTGTAAAGAAATTCGAAAAATTGAAATAAAATTACTTAAAGTTAATAATTTTAGTGTAGTAACCTTTTTCAATCTCAGTTACCAAAAAATTTAATTAGTTAAAATTTGAATGAAAAACTTAGTAGGTATTTTTGATTTGCAACCCCCTCGGAAAATTGGCTTAAAGTGGAAGAAAAAGTATAAAAATTCTAACATTTGAAAAATACTGGACAAATTTTTCCAAAAACTGGACACGGGACCAGTGGCGTAGCAATAGGTTGTGCACGGCACAAGGGCCCAGGACGAAAAATTAGTAAAATTTATATGTTCGAGCATTATAAATTCCCCGATTGTCATCAAACCAAGCATCGCTTTGGCGTTTGTTTTGTTTTTATTAAGACAGCAACCACAGTTTGGACGGTTTATACATTTAATATTATTAGGAATCTATATTGGATATAGTTGTAAACCACATATGTCACACCCATTTTTGCTCAAGAGAAGGCGCACAAACGGCCATTTTAACTTTTGCGATTTTTAGCCTTTGACAAATCTTAAACTTGAATCGTGTCCAACTAAATTAGGACATATGTTTGATTTGTTCTTTCTTTTTATCATGTGATTCAATTTTATATTATGGTGAAATAAGCGTATGATCTGAGTTTATTCTAAGAATTATGTTTCAATAAATTAGTGACAATAACAACAATTATTGTTCATTATATCATGATGGTACCTGGCATGTGCCCATTCTATATACAGAGAATACCGAGAAGTAATAAAATATCCTTTCAACCAACCCGAAACGCTACTATTTCTGTTTTAAAATGCGCAAATTTACTCAGAGTTGCTAATCACCTTCCCCCAAGCCTGCCTATGGTTTGGTTCCTCGGATCACTTCGTTCGACAAATATTTTGTGCGACCCAAAATCTGCACAAGGGCCCCAGAAATCCTTGGTACGCCACTGCACGGGACATTTGATGAAAATACAGGATTGTCCCTACTAATAAAAGACTTCATATATTCAATATTTTTACAAATATCAGGACAATTCTTAGCTATTTAATTGCACCGTCCAGTTTATAATAAGGTTTTGTGACAGATCATAAAATTAACCCAATTAACAGATACACTGACATATTCATTTTTAGGACAATGTCCAAAAGACCAGAAAATATATTTTTAATTTAATATCGTTTGAATTTCATTTTTCGGTTCGTATACGACAAAAACTTTCCGAGTTATGTTTATTTTGGTGTTAACAACCTCAAGTGCCATTGCACCAAAAAGTGGTGCTAATATTTAAATTCTAAAAATAAGTAAAAAATATATTTTTATTTTCAGAATTTTTTCTCATGATTAATTTTTTTAATGTTTTTTCTTTCAATTGTAGAATCATTTTTAAACAATTAATCACACTTATTGATTTTTAAAAATTTCTAAAATGAAAAATATTATTTTGAACCCTTCAAAAGTTGAGTCAGATATACAAAAATTATATGTAACAAGTTCGAGTGGTTCTTTCAATGTTAGTGGTGATGACAAGGAGGATGAAGCAATAACACAAATAGCATTGGAAGAAGAGGAAACAGAAAAAGATGGTGATGAAAATGCTAACATAACTTTGCTTTTTTAGATTAATGGGATATTCAAAAGGATTTACCACCACCAATGACGCCAGTACAAACTTTGAGCCAGTTTATATATGATGAAGTCATCAAGCTACTCGTAGACCAATCAAAATTATATACCGAGCAGCAAAATCATCGTCGTCATCAAAGCGCCCAATCAAAGGAAATTAGAATTATTAATTGGTCTCCAAATACAAAAGAAGAAATGAAAACAGATGAAAAATTTTATTGAAGTTGTATTGTGAATGGGTTAAATGGGTTAAAAAAATGAGAAATATTGGAGCACGGTTTCATTGTTTGAAAATGCAATTTCAGATGCCAGGGATCCGATATGCTTCGTTTTGCAAACAATGAAGAAATCTGTGATATAGGTCACCATATGTTAAATGTCACCATTTCGACAGTAAATTTCCTTCAAATACAGAATCAAATTATTTAAAATGAGCTCAGTAGATGGATATACGTACCACATTTTTATGTATTCTAGAAAGTCTGAGAATAGCAAATGTGTAGTTGATCTCGTCATGGAAAAGTGTAAAACATTGATGAATAACTTACTTTATAAGAATAGAAAGTTATATGTGAATTAGCACATTCCTTTTTGAAGAGAAAACTTAATATAGTGGAGACAGTTGCCAAGAAGAACACGCCTGGGTGTATAATGGAAACCAAATAAAAATAGGACAAATGATTTCCCAAGATGAAAAATGATATTACAATTCTAAAATGAAAGAATATGAGAGACGTAAGAATTCTTTCAATTAAAAATTTACCAATCATGGCAGAGGTACAATCTAAAAATATAAAAAGAATGATAGAAGATGATGATAATGAAATAGAAGACGGACTCGAGAGCCAATTAAAACCATATGCACTATTGCTTATAACAAAGGTAAGATAGGAATAGACCTTTCTGATCAGATGAATCAATATGCAACTAACCCCAGAAAGATACAGGTAGTTAGAATTGGGGTTAATTCTGGGAATGTCTGTAGTAATCGCATATTTGATTTATCAGAAGGCAAATAAAAAATTGAAATGAGATTTCAAAATTATGATTACAAAACCAATTACCAAATGTGAAGATACTAGAAATTATGCTACTCCTAAAAGTAAGCAAAATCACGCTTTGAAGACCCGTTAAATGACAAAGGCGAAGAAATGACTCGTTAGTAGAAATTTCACTATCTGAAAGAGGATCTGAAACCAAAGACATTTCTAGTGTTCCAAATGTCTTTGTCCTAAGGACAATGTTTACTTTCTACCGACGAACAAAATAATGTTCTTTGCATTGTAAAAGGGTTTGGATTTTTTATACCATTTTATAATTACTTTAGTAAAACAATAATTTCGTTTACAAAATGAGAATAAATATTATGTTTTAATAATAACAATAATATATTATTTGCATTATTTCAGTGATTCCCAAACTTTAACATTTTCCCCTTCGAAATTATTTATTCGAAACCAAAATTTGCTGTTATTTACCTGTTACATGGCTCCTATTCAAATTCTTATATTTATTTCGTGTTATTGTAGGTGTCTGCCCCGTTAAAAGTTACTTATTATAAATTAATTTGATATTTTGGGCTATTTAATTATTTGAGCATTGCAGTGGTTAATATAAATTTCTAGATAATATTTTATAAATCATTGGTTGAAATATCGGAATTTATGAAAGTCTCTAACCTTCTTGAAATGACAATTCTTCTTGATCTCGGGCTTCAAAATCATGCAAAGCTTTACATTTTTCTCTGTTATCATTAACAATAGGTGGATTGGGTAATGGTGGGAGTGGCCGTTTAAATGATTGTTTATTACTACTGACACTAATTTGAGATTGTGGTCTAGTTTGAAATGAAACCGGTCTTTTAACAACTGGCGTTTCTTCTTCAGAATCTGTGTCAAAATCATCAAAATCATCAATTGTGTTTTTTCCAGATGAAAAAACTTCGCTATTGCTAGAATTTGATCTGATCATTAAACCAGGTTCACAAGGTGAAAGTGTAGAGCCTGGCTTGCTTTCCAGTATTGATGTCAACATTGAATTACGATCAACAATGTTAATGATTTTCATTCCTAATGATATTAAAGGGTCAGGTGGAGCTGGTTTCGATTTCCAACTATGAAGAGCCAATAGTAATTTATAGATATTTGCACTGAGGAGATTCACGAGAGCTTGGGTCTTTAAAAATATAATAAATATTATAATACTGGTACAAAAAATAATGATAAACACCGAAAAATACAAAAAACATAAAAAACCAATTTTGCATCGAAATCAAGTACATATATAATAAAATTAACCACGTGTATCAAGTCCTTAATATGTATGCGATTTCTTATATTTATTTAATAAAGTTAAAGTACATCTACAACCAGTTTATGATACTTCAACAATCGTCTGACTTTTGAATACTGGCAATATGAAAAGAATAATTGGGATCTTGAAATATGCTATATACAGAGTCAAATTACTTCCATGAATATATATATTTTCTTATCACCAGACGTGCTTAAGAATCCATGTTACTAATAGACAATTATCATCTGCGTCTAAGGGAAATAAATTGACGACAACTCGACCTGTTATAGGATTAGACACAGGTATTTTTCATCAGTATTATTCATTACCAGTTAATATTTTTGTCTCTGGAGGCAAAAGAACTATCACATTCTACATGACTATCAATTAATATTTTTAAAGCCTTAGAAAGACTTAAACTATTTTCAGCCATATAAATTCAGAGAAAAAATATATATATTTCTAAAACTAAATAATAATTTTTACATAAGTGACCATTGTACTTAAACGAGTATGGGAAGAACTAATGGGTTTATTATTTAATATATTTAATATATTTAATACATTATTTAATATATCAAAATGTATTATATTTCAAGTGAAAAAAATAAAAACGATGTTTCTGATCTAATTATACTAAAAAAATACTGTGAAAAATAAAACCACAGACAATAACATTAGACAATTGATCATAACAAAAGTAGCATTTAACCAATTATTATTATTATTATTATTATTATTATTATTATTATTATTATTTCAACTGAATATGCATAAAATAAATATAGATCAAGTAGAATATCTTATTATTAAAAACATCCAATTTATGATAAATTTCATTATTACATAAAAACTTTTGTTTTGTTGTGTTGTAAATTTACAACTGTAAATTTCCAGTACGTATAACAAGAAACTGTTTTGTGTTAAAAATTTTATTTGTTATCATTGTTACTTGTTACATTGTTACACTGTTTTATTAAACCTTAAAAAATATTATTTTTGTTTGTCAATTTATAATTATTATGAAATTCAGAAAAAGAAAGTACATCATTATATTATACTATATTTATAACCAATGAGAATTAAGAAAAAAAGAAATAAAAGAAAAATAGAAATGTATTTTCCGGAAGGAGATTGACAAGGACTATCTTATAGTCGAACATTTTTTCATTAAATAAATTATTCGCAGCAAAGGGCTTAAATTATCACTTTATTGTTTTTTTTATTATTATTGGTGCAAAATTTTTTATTGCAAGAGTTGAATCAGCAATATTGTATACTTACCTGGCGCGATGAGAAATCTTCGCGTTTCCAACATAGTACTGATGAGAGCCAAAAGCTCGAAACTAGTCTACTATTGGGATTTGCACTGGGTATCACAAAGCTTGTGCTGTTTATTTTATTAAAATTAATAATTTCAATAACCTAAAATCTTCGTTTATGTAACTTACATATATTTTATGTGTATCAAAAATCAATATTATATCATAAATATAACATAAAATGCTTAAATTAGAATCAAACTTTTAATATAACTGAAACAATATTAAGATTGCAATATATGTAAAAATTTTTAACTCTAAGGTGATGTTACTTTTCAAAAATAAATATATTATAGTAAATGCGCGCTTTGAATATTTTTTAATATAGTCTGCTATATTAAGTAAGTTGCTTGACTATAACTAATGAATTTCATTTTTTAAAGATGAAGGGTGAGTTAAATAACGAGTGATGTTTTAAAGCCAATAAAGTCATTTGACGCAAATTAAATAATAATAATAATAAATTTCATTAAACTGGATCGTGATGTTATTTTAAAACTTATTGATTATATGCACTATAATTTCTTTTCAGAATACTAACTTTTTTAAATGTGATATGCATTATTTAATAGATAACATTAAAATAATAGTAATATATCGTTACTTTTTATTATTATTGTAAATTATAAAACAAAATCAAATAAAAATTCGATGGAAATTAAAAATAGAAAAGAAATTTCGAGAAATAATAACCTTAAAAATAAAAATGACAAAAATCTGTGAAAAAAGAAATTGAATTCAAAAATCATCAACTGGATCCAGACAAAAAGATCCTGGAGCTTTAGAAATCGAATTTGAGGATCACCAACCATATTGATACAAACCGAATCGAGAGATCATAGAACTACAGGAATCGAATTAGCAATTTATAAAAATCAAAATATTCGAGGGAAGAAAATTAGCGAAGACAAAGAGACAATTCCATTTATGAGCCGAGGTATAAGGACTTTTGTTTTTTTATCTTGAATAAAAGTTGTAAAATATATGTTCTATGTTTGATATTGTATAGTAATTCAAAATATACACGCACCCCAACTATCCCAAAACAATTTTAACGGTGACTCTGTTGGGCTCTACAATTCTCTATAAAATACAAATCCCCATCCATATATAGTAGGAATAGACTTCAATATAATAATATTTACTTTGCTCAATTCTCTTATAGTCTTTTTTCTTGTAGCATCATCTGAAAATTTCGATGTGTCTTCATACACATTGAGCATCTTAATCGCACCTAAAATCAATGTTACACTAAATTTATATATATAAATATGCAAATAGCAAATTAAAAGATAAACAGGAATCCCATAATTTCAAAGAACGGTACTTTCCGGTTATTTCGACCTCATCAAAAAATGAACAGTTTCAATTATAAAAATCTTTTTAAACCAATTAAGACAATAAACAGCAGATTAATCATAGTATCAGAGTTTATCGGACAAAGTATTTTGACCCCCTAACAGTACAGGGAACAAGGGGACTGATCGTACTCAACACACATACACACAATCACTTTTTGGTGCAATATTAATAAAAAATTGGTTCAAATTCAATTAATTTGATGCGTCATTTAATGGCAGCCATATTTTTGGTATTTCAAAATGTATATTATAAATGATTTTAATTTTATTTAGAGAAGCTTAATGGCGTATTTTTCATTTTCAAAAATGTGCTGGTGTGTGCTGGTATGACCAGTCCCCATGTGACCTGTACACCTAGGGGTCAAAATACTTTGTCGGATATACTCAGACTATATGATTATTCTCTTGATTATTGCTTAAATTAGATTAAAAATTTTTTATAATTGAAGCTGTTCATTTTTTGATGACGTCGAGATAACCAGAAAGTACCCAAAAACATCCAGTTGCTCCAGAAGATGTAATTTTAAACATACAAAAACTAATTAATTAAAATTTTGTTAAATTGACAATATTGATGCACAATAATGCACAATAGTGTAAAAAAATTATATTTATTTATTTGGTGATAATACCTAAAATGGGGAAAGATTGCGGATTTAGCTAGTAGAATCAAAATTCAAAATTCAGAAGACAGCATATAAAATCAGTTATATTTAGTAAATTTTGTCAGTTATCGTCTACAGAGATATACGTATCATTGAGTGACAGTTGAAATTGTCGAATTTGAGAAAATTTGTCCACTATCTAAACTTTCTAAAACGGTCATATAAACTTTCTATTTTAAAGTTTAATCTGATTATATGAGATAGCTTATACTGCCTAGACATATCTGAGAGGGAATTTATTTAATTGAAGTTTATATTGACGTTAAATTTGCTCAAATCTTGTAAATTGGTCCATAAAAATAAAATTTGTTACTTGATGGGTATTGGATGACTTAGTAGAATTCATAATGGCAGTTGGTCGAAGAGAGTAAGGAAAACAAAATAATTTTTACCAAGATATAAACATAGTTTTAGTTAATACATATTTTCGTTATATATACTTTGATCTTTGTAGATTATATGTAAATATGTATGCTGGATTACTCACAAAATAAAAATTATAAACAATTTTATAACATTTTTTACTCTGTCCGAATTTCTATAATTTGAGCTGTTTGTAGGAATTTCTATTTGTCATTAATATTCAATTTTTAACTTATCAATAATTGTAGTTTATCCTCTTAATTATTATTGCTCAAAACAATATTGACTTTTTTCAACATCTTTCATTTTGAATCATTAATTTCGTATTAGATAAGATAAAAATAAAATACAATGCAACTAAAAAACAGCACATAAATCACATTTATTTCTCAACTTGTTAATAATAATAATAATACAACAGCGGACAATTGTCGATCAATTAAAGTTATTTTGTTTAAAAAATACATTAAAACATATGACAATTCAGAATAATTGAATTTGGAATAATATTGTTAAATTTTTATATTACTAAAATTTTATTGTCATTATAGTTTATTGGTTAATATATTTTGTTAGTAGGTAGATACACAGACACTGCAGCATGACCATCCAACATAATAATAATAATAATAATAATAATAATAATAATAATAATAATAATAATAATAATAATAATAATAATAATAATAATAATTCAACCAACAAGTTACTAACAACCAAGTACCAAAAACCAGTACCAACAACTAGATACTAACAACCCGTTACAAATAACCCGGTATTATTAACCAGATACCAACCTCATACTTTAAGCAACCATTTCTATTCACTAACTACCCTGCTTTATACATCGAATCCAGTACACAATAACAAATTAATTAACCAAAAATGTTATTTCCTTAGTGTAAATTATCAAATGTTTTATTTAAATAAATAAATTTTTGTGTTTGTATTAGAATAGAAATGTATATTTTTAATTAAATTGCAATCAGTAGTTAGGAAAAGTAGATTAAATAAAATTGATAGTTTAAATTTAACAAAAAAAATGATGACTTTTAAGTATTCCGTCAAAGAAATTTAACAAAAATGGTAAGTATTAAATTAAAACATTAAATGAGACAATAGATGTCAACCCGGCTACTTTAAAATAATACAACACCAAACGGAATGAAATATTGAAAAGTTAATTAAAATAACAAAATGAAAATTACAATAAAATACATAAAATTCAGGTATAGAGAGCAATAATTTCTAATTTTTATTCACAAAAGATCTGCTTAACTTTCTTCTTTGAATTGATTATTAACATCTAATTACTAGCTACCAAGTACTTACAAATAAACACCAATAACCAGTTACTAACAACCAAGTACCAACAACTAGTTACTAGCCAATAAGACAGTGATTCCCAAATAGGATTCCGCGAGATTTCGAGCTCTGACGCTGGATATTATCAGAAATGTTAGGAATTTATTAAAAATAAAAGTATTAACAAAAAGTAAAGACACTTTCGGTAAATTTAAACTTTTATATATAACGGATTCTGATATAAAGTTTAATATTGGATTTTCGATATTAGAATTTTGGCTTCAAAAATATTTAATCACTTTGTACAACAGTGTTTCAAAGTTTGATAAAAGTGCATAAATTCTAATTATTACCTTAAGAGTTCTTTCAACAAAGTATAATTTCTTTTCTTTTGTTTTTTATTTGAAATGACTTTATTGATAAATTTAGAAACTTGAAATGGACAAATGGCTGAAAATTGAAAAAATTTGCTATGAAAGTCAATGTCATGCCACTCATTAAAACTACTAAAACAAAATTATATTTTAAATTCTAATTTTTGACCTTTTTAAATGTTGGGGTTCCGCCGACAAAAAAGTTTGGGAATCACTGCACTAAGAAATAGCACATAAAAATAATCTCAATTGAATCACATTAAGAAACACAAAATCAATAATAAACTTTATTTTACCAACCAATACCAACAACCAGATGCCAACTTAAAACCAAGTACTTACAAAAAATACCTTAAAAGGATACCAACTACCAAATATCAACAACCATATACTTACAACCAGGTACCAACAACTAGTTACTAAGCCCTTAAGAAATAACACATAAAAATAATATCAATTAAATCACATAAAGAAATAACACAAAATCAATATTATACTTTATTAATAAAAATTTTAAATTTCTTGTAATTCATTCGATTCTTCGTCAACAACTAAATTTTGCTAAATAACCAATAACAATAATAACTAACAATCAACCAACCACAAAGAGGTTGCATGTGACATTTCCGAATTCTATCTTTATTTCTAGTATGAAAAATTTCTAAACTGATACTTTTAGCCTACTAGATCCTCTTAAAGATTATAAACTACCCTTATTACCTATCACATAAAATCTCTATATTCCTTCAAATGACCATATTTTACTCTTAACTTATATTCAACCGATTTAATTTCTAGAAATATAATTAAAACCCATATGATAAATTAGAAATTTCGCCTATATCCTCACAATCAATAACCGCCTATAAAATCTAAAATAAAGATAAAATAATTAAATCTATCAATCTATATCAATCCCAATTATCTCTAAGGATCTCAAATATTAATAATCGTAGTTTAAACGTTAAAACTACTTCCCACTAAACGACCTTAATTAATACATTTAAACTGACATTCATCACCAGTTTTATTTTAACATACAATTGTTGGGGTTCTTCTGAAGGAGCGCAAAAAATTTGATTTTGAAAAAATCAAATATGCAAATAGATGAATAAACTTATAAAAATTCAAAATTAATTAAATTTGAAAAATTGATGTATTCTAAGGGACCAAGGTACCAGAGTGTATCAAATCTTTTGGATTTTTAATAGTGTTCTGAGTTGGATCTTATTTTGATAATTGAAAGAGAGCACGAGGAGTCAGCACCAACTTTAACAATAATATTCCAACACATTCAATGAACCAATAATTAATCACTGTTAAATACTGACTATTTCCTTTAAGCTGTTGTAATTTCCTTTAAAACATTGATATTTTATCAATAAAAAATATAGATATTCAACCAACTAAACCCCCCTTAAAAGATTATATATTCCAACCTTAATATGCAACCGATAAGATCTTTAAACATTAAAATCCAACCGATTAATCCATTAATTTCCCTACAGATTTCAGAAATTCCAACAATTGAGATCATATATCAATATTTTCTACAAATCACAAAAATATTTCACCCAATACCTAACTAGAGATTATATTTTCTCATTGATTGATCACAATTTTTCACCGATTCACTCAATGATTTTCAAGTAATTATAGCAAACAACACTAATTAATAACAAATTTCAGTATATTCTATATTAATTTTCAAGTAAATTTAAAATATATTTTAATAATTACAATCAACATGTCCTTGATAAAATTAACTTGTTTCCTAGGTTAAGATTTTAAATATTTAAAAGTTCATCAATGCGTAAACTGACTAAGGTGAAATTTAAAGTTTCATAGAAATATTCTTATAAAATATATAGTTATTTCAAAAATCATTTAGTCAATCAAAATTCAATATCATTACAAAGTCAATGTTATCATCAAAATTAAATAATTTATCCTATCACTTTTTTAGTCCTTTAGGGTTAGTGCTACAGAAATTACAACATTATATAACAGCAAATCAATACATCCTTTACACAATAGTAAAAAATTTGATAAAAAATAAATAAATAGAAAATTGTTGGGTATTGAAAAAGTTCACTAATATAAGAAAACAAAAATGATCTGACTTAATTACAGAATATTGCGCTTAATAATCATTCAAGTGTTATCACTATTATATATGAGATATTTTCGAGTTTTTAGGACCGACTTGTTGGATAAAAAGCTCGTGGTTACACTATTGAACACAAATATTACTTTCATGAATTTAAAATATTGGCACTAAAAAGCACTGTGTTGAAAGGTTGTAAGTAGATAGATAATGAAGTCCTGCTACATGAGCACCCTCCTTTGGGGCAACAATTGTCAATGCGCGGTTTGGGCAGTAGATTACTAGGTTAGGTCAATGTGAAAATCACACTATAGTGAGGTATATATATATGTATATATATGTATGTATATATAATGCTGGATCGAGTTCGCTTAACACCCTTGCCATAGAAGTAAAAGAAGCGCCATTTTTGTACTGTCTATATTCTCATAAATAGAAATACCAGTGAATTTGATTTGTATATCTAAGAGATTAAGACATCATGTATAAACTGATCTATATGAAATTCAAAATAAAAATAACGGGGATTTCAGTCATAAACAAATGAAAATAATATATTATAAATGTCATTATGAGAACATAGGAATTGAAAAAATATTATTTTCATTATAAAATCATCTCACTATAATCCCTACAACACAAAACACTTTATTAAAAAAAAGAAGCAAATAATAAAATATTATAATGTTTATATTATATTTATTTCATCGACTTTCATGCTAAATATTACAATACAACTTTTCGTGATTTAATTGCAGCAAATTTGGTAATTAAATCATTTATATCTAATTCATTCATTAGATCCCTTTCAATGGACATCAGTGAAAGAGACCATTCAACCCATTTTGTGTCATACATGTTCTTAAATTATTTTTGATTATTTTAAGTTTCCAAAAGTTTCTTTCTGCACTTACTATAGAAACTGGTATGGACAAAATAATTCTTAAAACTATAAATAAATTTGTTAAACAATTTTTTTTAATTTTTATCGCATATAAATTCAAGTAACTTTCGAGGTTTCAAATCAGAATTAAATATTGAAGAATATATTGAAGAATATATTGAAGAATATATTGAAGAATATATTGAAGAATATATTGAAGAATATATTGAAGAATATATTGAAGAATATATTGAAGAATATATTGAAGAATATATTGAAGAATATATTGAAGAATATATTGAAGAATATATTGAAGAATATATTGAAGAATATATTGAAGAATATATTGAAGAATATATTGAATAATATATTGAATAGTATATTAAATATTATATTGAATAATATATTGAATCGAATAGTGTATTGAATTGATTTTGTAATGATAATAAATAATTAATAAAAAATTTAAGAAAGCAAAAAATAAAAATCCGTAAAAAACAATACAAATAAATTTAAAAAAATTATTATATAACAATTTTTTTTGAATATATATAAATATATATAAGCGCTATCTATTGGGAAATTCAAAATTGTTAGTGTAAATTTTTATAAAATAAATTTTTCTCTCATACTTAGACTGATATAAAGTCTGAATTAATTGTTAAACTACTTTTTCCACATCCAGAAGTTATAGTGGACAAAACACGGTTAAAGAAATATCTACTATGATAAATATACAATCTATTTATGTTTTGTTTCTTTATAAAACTAGTATATTCAAATTATTAATTTACATATACTTCAGAAGTTTAACCATTTGCGAATAAACTAATAAATCAGATTTGATAAACCTTGTCTAAGATTATCTTGTTTCTTCTGATCTTGATATAGAGCAGAGATCCGCTTTTCAAGATTTTCAATACGTCGATTCAAATCCATGGGATTCTCCTTACTTTCTGCGTACAAAGTTAACAGGTTTTGTTCAGTTTTATAAACAACTGGCGATTGGTTAGTAAAATGTATTGAATTTTCCATTAAGTCTTCATTAATATTTGACTTTTGTATATCAATCTATTGTTAAAATAAAAACGAAACATAGCGAAACGATAATATACTTTAATTTTCGATGTTATATTACTGTATAAAGCCGGAGTTTCATTAATATATTTTTCATATGATTCAATGACCGTTTTTAAATTGTTCAAGCGATCAGTCTCAAACTTCTGTAACTGATCTAATCCCTAGGAGAAAACATTTTTTCAAAAAAAATTCAAATTCATCGGTTCAGTGAAAAGGATGAATAAAAATAATCAATTACAGGCACACAAAAATAGATTATCTCAAAGCTAAATAGACTAGAATTTCTCCAAAAACAAGTTTTACTTACAAGGAGATATATATTTATGTTTAACAGGCTTTGAACTTTGGATCCAAATGTGAAAATATTCGGATTCTACATACAAAATTACACAGGTTTAGTTTGTTAGCTTATAAAAATCCTTCATCTAATACTTATTATACATTATTATAGGCGTTAATGAGTGGCCTTTTTTTGTGTAAATACTTGAAGTCCAAACTTACTTTTAAAAATGTTTTATAACAAAACATTTGCAATCGCAGCACATTGATTTTACTAATAAAATATTGTAGTTTAATTTCCGAAATAATTAAGACATGAAAATATAATTTTGATAATTTTTAATGGTGCAATTTTATGTTAGTTGGAAACGATATTTATTTTCTTAAAATCTTAAATGTAGATCTAATTAGCCAATATGTAAGCCTCAAGAAATAAAAAATCAAATACATTTTTTACTAAACCAATTGCAAATGTTATGTCAAAAACATTTTCAAAAGTAAGTTTGAACTAAAAGTATTTAAACAAAAAGCCACATACTAATGGCTATAATTTAATAAGCATTAAATGGAAGTTCTTCTTTCGTTAGTAGACCAAGCCTATATAATTTTGTAGTATATTGTCACCTTTGAGTCTAAAACTCAAAGCCTGTTGTAACATAAATATGAAGATGGTTTAATAATAATAATAACAATAATAATAATAATAATAATAATAATAATAATAATAATAATAATAATAATAATAATAATAATAATAATAATAATAATAATAATAATAATAATAATAATAATAATAATATTAATAATAATAATAATAATAATAATAATAATAATAATAATAATAATAATAATAATAATAATAATATTAATAATTATAATAATAATAATAATAATAATAATAATAATAATAATATAAATAAATAGTAAAACGTCGACATTACATATAAATAACTTTGTTCCCAATTATGCCGACTTTCTTCAGCGGATAAGGATGACTCAAAATACTCTTTTTCTGCCTTCATACTCATATCTTTCAATTTCTGTGTACACTTTTCGATCTAGAAAGGATTTGATCAAAAATTCTGTAAACATCTATAAAAGATAAACAATGAAATTGTATTCAACAAAAATTCAGAAATGTGAAATGCCACCAACCTGATTGATCATCACTTGAACTGGACTAAAAATAACAATCAACACAAATCAATATTAAACCGACATAACAATTACAGGGACGTTAAAATCATCGATTTTATGAAATAATTCATTATTTTCAATGAAAATTCAATATTTTATTAAGCAAATCAATGGCAGCAAATCAATTTAGGCTGCCATCAAAATATGGATATAATTGTGGAACAATCCATATTAATAATGCAATTTACTGTGCTAATCAATTTCTAAATCAGATGCATTCCAAAGATTTACAATATTTTTGGTATTAACCTACGTTAAATGATTATTTAATTTAGAAGTTCTTAAATCTTACAAATACTTCGTTATCTTTTAATTTAATAAATTTTTCAACCTATGTCATATTAGACCCTTTAACATTCCAGTCCTTTACTTTAGTTAAGTGGTTCTTAACATCTTTAGTGATTGAGATCCTCTTGAATCAAAAAATAAGATCTCATACCGCTTTCAAAATTGTTTTCATATTATTTTATTTTTAAGAAATTATTTCCATTTAACATTTTTAATAAAAAACACAAATAAATTTACAAATACAAAAAAAGTAATTTTTAAATTTTTAATGCTACTTTGTTGTTGTTTATTCGTAATAATATTTTTGACGCGAGGCTCCTTTTTTGAAAGGGTCGCGTAAATCATCATTTTCATTTAAGTGATTTCTGTTATATGTTTTTATGAGCAAAAGTGGTGGAAATCCCATTTCATAATAAACCTATATCCCAAAATTTTGACTTTTGGAAACAGTGAAATATATCTATGCTAATAAAAACTTCATTTAACCTCTGTCTGACTTAATGAATAATTAAATTTCTAATACTATATAATAGCATAATAAATCTTTGAAACATGCCGAATTTTTGAATATCAATAATAGACATATTTTAACATTATAGGAAAAATAAAATAAAAAACAATTTACCTTGCCACGAATTTATAAAATTTTGTGCCATGACAGACTACAGTAGGTAGTTAGTGGCCCGCGGCAGCAATAGGGGGGGGGTGGGGGGGGGGGTAAAAAATGTTGCAAACTTTTGATTGCATAACTTTTTTCCGTAGACATTTTTTGATTACATAATTGTTGCCGTAATGCCCAATGTTTTCTGGGATTTTAAATACAAATTTTTTTTTCAATAAAAAGCCAAGGATAATATTATTTGGGTGGGTCTCCTTGGTCCTGAGAATTTCATAGAAAAAGGTAGTCTACAATAAAAAAGCATGGATTTTTTCACACTATAGGGATCTTCTGGGTTCTAGAATTTCAATAATTAAATAGATGGGTTACATTAAAAACGCATAGTAAATTTTTAAAATAAAGTAAATGATGTCTAAAATTTAAGTAATCATGGTTCAGATTTTTCAATTAAGTAAATTATTGTCGCAAATTTTAAAATTAAAGTAAATTAAGGTTCTAAAAATTAAATTAAAGTAAAATGGTCAAATTTTTAAATTAAAGTAAATTTAGGTTTCTAAATATTAAATTAAAGTAAATAATTGTTCAAATTTAAAATTAAAGTTAATTAAGGGCTCAACTAAGTAAATTATGGTTCAAATTTTAAATTAAGTAAAATAATGGTTCTAAAAAAAATTAAAATAAAGTAAATTAAGGTCCTAAAAAATTAATTAAAGTAATGATGGGCACAAATAACTAAATTAAGGTCTAAAAATTAAATTAAAGTTAATTAAGGTCCAAATTTTAAAATTAAGTAATCAATGGTAAAAATTTTAAATAAAGTAAATAAAGTAATAATTTTAAATAAGTAAATTAAAGTAAATGTAATAAGTAAATTAAAGTAAGATTTTTAAATTTATTACAAAATAATAGAAGGTGTTTTGAGAATTGAAATTTTTAATGAAATAATTTTCAATTGGGTAATTTTTTTAATGGAAATTTTTATGAAATAATTTTTCAATTAAATTTTAATGGAAATTTTTAATAGAATTTTCAATGGTAATTTTTAATGAATTTTTTGAATAATAATAATAATAATAATATAATAATAATATATAATAATAATAATAATAATAATAATAATAATAGATAATAAATATATTATAATATATCACCACATACTATAACACACATAAAAATTAACTAAACACATAAAAAAACTATACACATAAAACCCAAACAAATAACAAATGTAAAGATATAAACTTTTATTCAATAAAATTAGTCCTCATCGGACAAAATAACGTCATCGATATCGATGTCATCTTCTCCAAAATCTTCATTAATTCTTCCTCATCTTCTCCAAAATCTTCATTAATTCTTCCTCATCTTCTCCATCATTTTCTCAACATTTTCTGCAAAATTCTCCAACATTTTCTCCAATATTTAATTCACTTAATCTACATGCCCATATGCAAGACTAGTATTTTTCCCCACCCAAACCCTTTGTCGTCTTTGTTTGTTAGTGCTATTTTTGTGTTTTTAATTGTAAAAATTTGATGATTTTTGCTTGTTATTTTGTCTGAGGAACCGAAAAAATCTGGTTAGTGTTATAACAATCCAGGTATGACTGATGTTTTATGTCACTACCTTTCAATGTTACACCTTTAGCCTTTTTTGTTTCCTCATCACCCAACAAGCTATACATTTAGGTCTAAAAAAACCCATTCCTTATATTTAGACCTTTATTCTCGTCTTTGAACTTCCAATGACTGAATCAAGGTTCTTACTATATAAGGAATGACAACTATTGTAATTGGAAGTATCTAATAAAATATCTCGAATCATTGCAGGTAAAAGAACCTCAAGTTTACAGTTAATGACTTCGAGGAAAAAAGAATCTGTATCACCTGCAACGATATTAATTTTACAATTAAACTCATTGCGAAATGATTCCAGATCTTATATTGCAATTCATACATTCTAAGTTTAGATAGATCAAGTACAGATTGACCAATGTAACTTGGTCTATCTAAACATATAGAATCTGAATTCAATAATGCCGCGATTAAATTATCGTCTATTTTAATAGATTTTTTAAAGTGGCTTTGAAGAATATTTAACAAGTTTACCGCGCAGTTGTACAAAGACGAAGATTCATTCTTCTCTTTAAATTTTTCAACTGTTTTGCCGTATAAACTGTTATTTAGTAATTTATAATAATTTTTATCTAAGTTATTTATGCTTTTTGACCGTAATTCGTATTTGTATCTATATATTTTTTAAAAATTGGGATTGCTTAAATCTTACACCCCTATTTACACTGTTACTTTACACCAAGTTCCAAATATAATTTTAAATAATCTCCAATGAATAACATAATTAGATTTTGGAAGATGAGTTTAATAATATTTTCAACCTTAGACCAGCAGGTTTCATTTTTTCAGCAGCTACAGGAAATCATCCAACTTTATCATGAAGCTCAGAAGGAATTACAAGATCAACTTCAAGAGTGTATCCATAAGACAAAGATTCAAGATTTAAATTCCTACATTCATCCATTATTAAATCAATCCATCAAGAACCCAACTAAATTCGCCACAAGGTAATGATTGACTTAAAGCCCAACCATAAAGATTATTAATATCTATATAAAGTAACTCGGTGTTCTCGTCGGTTTTACGTAATGCTTATTCACAAAAGTAAGACCGCCTCTTATTCCACCCTCATAAAAGCTAAACATTTCGTTTTCAGTTATGAGCTCAATTGGTTCATTTAAAGACATTAATGCAGAAGACCAAGACATACCTGGAATTCCGAAATAATTCAATGGTTCCAATCTATTGTGAGCAATGGATTTCAACCTAAACTGATGAAAGAAATCAGCCAAAAGAAACAATCAAGTTTTAGGTAGATCATCATATAATCTAATAAAGTTCGCAATTAGTTTCTACCCAAATCTCCTGAGCTTTTTCATACTCAAGCTCAGTGACACCCTCCCAGATTGGTGGTAATTCATACGTAGTTTGTAGAACATCTAAAAAGTGGCGAATTATAAGGGAAGATTCCTTTTTCAGAAACTATAGTACCAGAAAAGCAGAATTAGTAAAAGGCAAAGAATTCAAAGTTTTGACTGCTTTAGCTAAAGAATCATTGACAAATTGATAAGAATCAATGAATCTTAAGCTAATTTTGCCTAAATGAGCAATCAAGAAATAAATTTTTCCGTCGTTATTGGGATGCACCCTAATTCCAATTTTTAAATTTATTTAATCCATATTTAAGTATATGATGCATATCGTATCCCTTCAAGTTGTGAAATACGATAGGCAAAATTTTATTTATTTTTCTATTTACGTTACATGTGCTACAAGCTGCACCCAAGTATTTCCCCGTAAAATGATCGTGATCTCTACAGGATCCACGATAGATTTCAAACAAAGATAACAAACGGAAGCACTAAGAATTGTTGTGTGCTCAATTTTCGTTAATTTAATCATTGGTTTCCTACCCATTTTATATAAAAAAGGAAGAACCTTATTTAATGCTATATCCTCTATAGCACTTAAAAAACTCTCGACGCAATCTAAACCTATGAATTGTTGATATGATTTAGATCCGTCAAAGTTATTTATACAAGTAAAAGACCAGATATTGGCATGTGTCTTTGGAAATGAAGATTATCACAAGGTAAAATAGCCTCAAAATCGGCATAAACTACAAAAGGAGGAGTTACTGTTTTCGACCAGTCAGTAAACTGTAAGAATTTATTTTGAGGGAAAGTATAAAGAGTTGTTCCTAATTGATTACGTTTACATAATATTTCATGTTTTTCCAGTGCGTTTCTATTATTAAAACCATTCAAACACCGATGGCACCATAATGAACGTATGCGTGTAGGACAAGTAGTGTTTATGTGGCAATTCAATAACCTATTTAACTTACTTATAGCTACGTAATGGAAATTGTTTCCTTTATTTAATAATAGTAAATTAATTACAGTTCCATTTAAAACTTGGAACGATGTATAATGTCTAAATGTGGATGTTTTAAAACGTAATTATCTGTTAATTGTTTGTTATTGTCATAAGAAAAAATGTTAATTATTAAGCCAGGATTTTTGGCCTCAAATTTTCTAATGTCTTTTAATTTCATTGGTAAATCTAATGGATTATATATTAAGTCTGATAAATTATAACTGGATGTCCTATTTCTAGCATTAACTATTAACCTCATCATATTTTAAAAATAGCTAAAATGCTATATAAAAACACGAATCATCGTGTTTTTTACATTAATTAAACAATATTTATTTTTTAGACAAGTAGGTAGTTCAATGAAACTCCTACCACTTAATCTACTTAACCTACTTATTTTGTTATAGTGAAGTGGATTTCTGTTATTTTTTTTATAATCCAGCTACTACCTAACTCTGTAATATTAGTTATTTTCTCATTTAGTTCCCTAATACCTTCATCAAAAAATAGTGAAGTTAAAGGTTTTGCGTAATTGGAGATATTATTAACCTTTATTTCCCCGTCTTTTCAAATTCGATAGTTATTCCGAATTGAATTTTGACGGAGCCTAATTCGTTAATAATATCTCTCAATTTTATAATTAATTGTTCTGGAAATATTATTTCCTTTATATTTAAGTCGCTAGTATTTAAACTTAAAATTTGATGTGTACCCCTTAGATCTTTTTGTATTATGGGTACATTACCCCCTATTTGTATTATATTTAAATCCATCCCAAGAATCAAAGGAAGTGAATATCATCATTGGATTCAACAACCAATCCGACCTGGGATTCAACAAAAGGCAATCCGTCCTGGGATTCAACAAAAGACAATCCGACCTGGGATTCAACAACTAATCCGACCTGGGATTCAAAAGAAGAAGTATCTAATTTAATTTTTTTATTTGTATTATTTTTTTCTATAGTTGAGGGTCTTTTAAAACACTATCTTTTTTAAATTAAACCTATCTAAATGATTTTTATGTTTATTATAAAAAACGCTATATGTTACAGGGTCACTAGTCTTACATACGGGACATATAAAATATGTTTTATTATAATATTTTTTCGTGTAATAATTCTCCATTATAGAATGGCAATTATTATCATGTTCTTTCGATGAACAATAATTTGGATAAAGTATACCTATAAAATAAAAATTTAATAAAAAAAAATATATATATAATTTAAATGAAATATTTTAATAATGTTTACGCAAAAATTTACAAATTTTATTTACTAAAAAATAAAAATTTACTAAATTAAAATATTAACATTTAATTAAATAAAAAATTATATTAAATTTCCTTTAAATTATATAAAAAAGTAATCAATACTTACATTGTAAATTTCATTTCGATTTATTGACACATTGACATAATTTTTCTCTTTATTCGTATTACCTAAATTATTAATTAATTAAATCAATAAATTAAAATTATGTTTACTTTTTCTTTTCAAATTTCCTTTAATCTTCGATTTTAAATTGTCTTCATTAATATTATCTAAATTAATTAATAAATTAATTAATAAATTAATTAATAAATAAATTAAAATTTACCAAATTCCTGAATTTTTTCCTCGAACATTCATAACGTTTTCTATTAAAGAATTCATTTTTAAAGGTTAATTATTTGTTAAATGTGAATAATGATTGATTATTGTTTATAGATTATTATTGTTTATAGATTATTATTGTGTTAAGAACAATTCTAACCAATCAAAATCAAGGAAGGGTAGGAAAAAATATATTACGTTGCGGTATTTTAAAATTAAATTATTTTAAAAACACATTTTGACGTTAAAGTCGAGTTATGTACAAAGACATAATAAACTTATTATTTTACTACAAATATTTCACCTATCAAATACCTAACTAGAGATGATATATAATTGATTGTTCATAAAAGCAAACGTAATCATAAATTTTCTGTATATTATTTGTATATTATTTCTGTAAATTAATTTTGTATAATTTAAATTTCAGATAAATTTAAAGTTCTGAGCTTATGTTTTTTTTTAAAAAAGTTCATCAATGTGTAAATATTCTTAGAAAATTATTGAAAAAAATTATTTAGTCAAATGCATTACAAAGTCATCTAAATTAAACCAATTACTTAATTATTAACATAACAGTCATTAAAAAAATTAATTTTTATTTAAAATTTAACAAATTATCAAGAAATTCAATTAAAATCATCATTAAAACTTTAATTTTTTAATAATCAACATGAAATTCTTAGAAAATAATGAAAAAAATATTATTACAAAGTCATATCCTATCACGTGATTATTAACCTGACTGTCATTAAAAATAAATTTTTATTTAAAATTAAAATGCATCAATTATCAAGAAATTAATTAAATTTATCTTAGAACTAACTTAAATTTTTAATATTCATTCAATCCACATGAAATTCACGAAAACCATCAACTCTAAAAAAAAAATTACTAATGAATACCTTAAACACAAAATTTATCTAAATAATCTTTCAAATTAATTCATTAAAATTGAAGACAACACGCTCTATTTCGTCATACATTCATTAAAAATTAAATAAATCAAGATAAGAACTTTGATAAAAAATATTATTTTAAAATGTAAGAATTAACACTGTAGTGTTAAATGAAAAGGTAATTATCTTTAAATCTAATTATAATTATAATCATAATTTCTTTAATTTAACCCTTTATTTACTTAATTTAGTCATTGTTTACCGAATATAGAAGTTTAAAATATAGACCATTGATTACTTTAATTTAAAAATGTATCCTTATTTACATAATTTCCATCTAAAATTATTTCAAAAAATTTTTCTAAATTGTCATTGAAAAATATTTCATAAAGTTTTCATTGAAAATTATCTTAAAATTATTCCATAAAAATTTCCATCTAAAATTACTAAAAAAATTATTTCATAAAAATTTTCATTAAAAAATTCAATTCTCAAACACCTTCTATTATTTTGTTAATAAATTTAAAATCTTACTTTATTTGCTTATTACATTACTTATTAAAAATTTTTTAATAATATATTAGCTTTAATTTACTTATTTAAAATTATTTGACCATTGATTACTTAATTTAAAAATTGGACTTTAATTTACTTTAATTTAATTTTTTAGACCTTAATTTACTTTAATTTTAAATTTTGAACCTTAATTAACTTTAATTCAAATTTGGACCTTAATTTACTTTAATTGAAAATTTTATATCCTTAATTTACATTAATTTAAATTTTAGACCTTAATTTTAAAATTATCTTTAAAATTTACTTAAGTTAAAAATTTATAGACATAATTTACTTAATTGAAATTTTTAGACCTTAATTTACTTTAATTGAAAATTTTGAGACCATAATTTCTTTAAAAATTTAGACCTTAATTTACTTAATTGAAAATTAGACCTTAAATTGCTTAATTTAAAATTTTAGAACCTTAATTTGCTTATTTATCTTTAATTTACTTAAGTTTAAAAATATATACCATAATTTACTTAATTGAAAATTTTAGACTTTATTTTAGCACTTAATTGAAAATTTTAGACCTTAATTTGCCTAATTGAAAATTTTAGACCTTAATTTCAATGTAAATTTTTTTAAACCATAATTTGCCATTTGAAAATTTTAGACCTTTAATTTTACTTAATTGAAAATTTTAGACCTTAATTTGCTTATTTGAAATTTAATTTAATTTAACTTTAAAATTGATACCTTAATTTACTTTTATTATAAAATTTGAGACCTAATTTACTTAATTGAAAATTTTAGACGCTTAATTAACGTATTGAAAATTTTAGACCATATTTCATGTAAAATTGTCATTGAAAATAATTTATTTTATTGAAAATTTTAGACCTTAACAATTACTTAAGTGAAAATTTTAGACTTATTTTAGAAACTTAATTGAACATTTTGCACCTTATTTTTGGCTTAATTGAAAATTTTTAGACCTTAATTTGTTTACTTTTAAAATTTTTAAGAACCTTAATTTTTAATTTAAATTTAAGACACTTAATTTGCTTAATTGAAAAATTTAGACCTTAAAAAAATTTACTTAATTGAAAATTTTCAGACCAAATTTTAATGTAAAATTGTCATTGAAAAAATTTTCAAAATCTCAGGCGCCCGTTTATAGTAGGTAGTTAGGAGCCCCGCTGCAATGCAAGCCTTTTTTTTTGTTGCATAACAAACTTTTTTTTTTGTGCGGCAACTTTTGATTGCGAAATTGTTGCAACTAGTTTTTTGTTGTATTTTTTTGGATTATTACGCAATTTATTATTTTTTTTTTCTAGAATTTTCAATACAAAAAAAACAAGTTGCAACAATTGCGCCATCAAATGTTGCAGCAAAAAAAAAAGATGCAGCATAAAAAAAGGCTTGCATTTGCAGCGGGCTCCTAACTACCTACTATAAACGGCGCCTGAGAAATGAAAATTTTTTCAATGACAATTTTACATTAAATTATGGTCTAAAATTTTCAATTAAGTAAATTAAGGTCTAAAATTTTCAATTAAGCAAATTAAGGTCTAAAATTTTCAATTAAGTAATTAAGGTCTAAAATTTCAATTAAACAAATTAAGGTCTAAAATTTTTCAATTAAGCAAAATTAAGGTCTAAATTTTCAATTAAGTTCTAAAATAAGTCTAAAATTTTCATTAAGTAAATTAAGGTCTAAATTTTCAATTAAGTAAATTATGGTCTAAAATTTTACATGAAATTATGGTCTAAAATTTTCAATTAAGTTAATTAAGGTCTAAAATTTTCAATAAGTAATTATGGTCTAAAATTTTATATTAAAGTAAATTATGGTATATATTTTTAACTTAAGTAAATTAAAGATAAATAAGCAAATTAGGTCTAAAATTTCCAAATAGTAAATTAAGGTCTAAAATTTTCAAATTAGTAAATTATGGTCTAAAATTTTACATGAAATTATGGTCTAAAATTTTCAATTAAGTAAATTAAGGTCTAAAATTTTCAATTAAGTTCTAAAATAAAGTCTAAAATTTTCAATTAAGTAAATTATGTATATATTTTTAAACTTAAGTAAATTACAGATAAATAAGCAAATTAAGGTCTAAAATTTTCAATAAGTAAATTAAGGTCTAAAATTTCAATTAAAGTAAATTAGGTCCAATTTTTGAATTAAAGTTAATTAAGGTTCAAAATTTAAATTAAAGTAAATTAAGGTTCTAAAAATTAAATTAAAGTAAATTATGGTATATATTTTTAAACTTAAGTAAATTAAAGATAAATAAGCAAATTAAGGTCTAAAATTTCAATTAAGTAAATTAAGGTATAAAATTTTCAATTAAAGTAAATTAAGGTCCAAATTTTGAATTAAAGTTAATTAAGGTTCAAAATTTAAAATTAAAGTAAATTAAGGTTCTAAAAAATTAAATTAAAGTAAATTAAGGTCCAAATTTTTAATTAAGTAATCAATGGTCAAATATTTTAAATAAGTAAATTAAAGTAATATTTTTTAATAAGTAATGTAATAAGCAAATTAAAGTAAGATTTTAAATTTATTAACAAAATAATAGAAGGTGTTTGAGAATTGAAATTTTTTAATGAATTTTTTTATGAAATAATTTTTTAAGTAATTTTAGATGGAAATTTTTATGAAATATTTTTCAATGAAAATTTTAAATGAAAACTTTTATGAAATATTTTTCAATGACAATTTTAGAAAAAATTTTTTTTGAAATATTTTAGATTGAAATTATGTAATTAAGGGATACATTTTTAAATTAAAGTAATCAATGGTCTATATTTTAAACTTCGATATTCGGTAAACAAGGACTAAATTAAGTAAATAAAGGGTTAAATTAAAGAAATTATGATTATAATTATAATTAGATTTAAAGAATAATTACCTTTCATTTAACACTACAGTGTTAATTCTTACCATTTTAGAATAATATTTTTTATCAAAGTTCTTATCTTGATTTATTTAATTTTAATTGAATGTAATGACGAAATAGAGCGTGTTGTCTTCAATTTTAATGAATTAATTTGAAAGATTATTTAGATAAATTTTTGTGTTTAAGGTATTCATTAGTAATTTTTTTTTTTAGAGTTGATGGTTTTCGTGAATTTCATGTGGATTGAATGAATATTTAAAAATTTTAAGTTAGTTCTAAGATAAATTTAATTAATTTCTTGATAATTGGATGCATTTTTAATTTTAAATAAAAATTATTTTTAATGATAGTTAGGTTAATAATCACGTGATAGGATATGACTTTGTAATAATATTTTTTTCATATATTTTCTAAGAATTTCATGTTGATTTATTAAAAATTTAAAGTTTTAATGATGATTTTAATTGAATTTCTTGATAATTTGTTAAATTTTAAATAAAAATTAATTTTTTTAATGACTGTTAGGTTAATAATTATGTAATTGGTTTAATTTTAGATGACTTTGTAATGCATTTGACTAAATATTTTTTTTTCAATAATTTTCTAAGAATATTTACACATTGATGAACTTTTTAAAAAAACATAAGCTAAGAAACCAGTTAACTTTATCTCGAACTTTAATTTACTTGATAATTTACAGAAATAATATACAAAATAATATACAGAATTTATGATTAAGTTTGCTTTTATGAACAATCAATATATATCATCTCTAGTTAGGTATTTAATAGGTGAAATATTTGTAGTAATAATAAGTTTATTATGTCTTTGTTACATAACTCGACTTTAACGTCAAAATGTGTTTTTAAAATAAATTTTAATTTTAAATACCGCAACGTAATATATTTTTTCCCTACCCTTCCTTGATTTTGATTGGTTAGAATTTGTTCCTATAAACAATAATAATCTATAAACAATATAATCTATAAACAATAATCAATCATTATTCACATTTAACAAATAATTAACCTTTAAAAATGAATTCTTTAATAGAAAACGTTATGAATGTTCGAGAAAAAATTCAGGAATTTGGTAAATTTTAATTTATTTATTAATTAATTTATTAATTAATTTATTAATTAATTTAGATAATATTAATGAAGACATTTAAAATCGAAGATTAAAGGAAATTTGAAAAGAAAAAGTAAACATAATTTTTATTTATTGATTTAATTAATTAATAATTTAGGTAATACGAATAAAGAGAAAAATTATGTCAATGTGTCAATCAATCGAAATGAAATTTACAATGTAAGTATTGATTACTTTTTTATATAATTTAAAGGAAATTTAATATAATTTTTTATTTAATTAAATGTTAATATTTTTAATTTAGTAAATTTTTATTTTTTAGTAAATAAAATTTGTAAATTTTTGCGTAAACATTTATTAAAATATTTCATTTAAATTATATATATATTTTTTTTTTATTAAATTTTTATTTTATAGGTATACTTTATCCAAATTATTGTTCATCGAAAGAACATGATAATAATTGCCATTCTATAATGGAGAATTATTACACGAAAAAATATTATAATAAACATATTTTATATGTCCCGTATGTAAGACTAGTGACCCTGTAACATATAGCGTTTTTATAATAAACATAAAAATCATTTAGATAGGTTTAATTTAAAAAAGATAGTGTTTTTAAAAGACCCTCACTATAGAAAAAAATAATACAAATAAAAAAATTAATTAGATACTTCTTCTTTGAATCCTCAGGTCGATTAGTTGTTGAATCCCAGTCGGATTGTCTTTGTTTGAAATCCCAGGTCGGATTGCCTTTTGTTGAATCCCAGGTCGGATTGGTTTGTTGAATCCATGATGGATTATTCACTTCCTTTGATTCTTGGATGGATTAATATAATACAAATAGGGGGTAATGTACCCATAATACAAAAGATCTAAGGGTACACATCAAATTTTAGTTTAAATACTAGCGACTTAAATATAAAGGAAATAATATTTCCAGAACAATTAATTATAAAATTGAGAGATATTATTAACGAATTAGGCTCCGTCAAAATTCAATTCGGAATAACTATCGAATTTGAAAAAGACGGGGAAATAAAGGTTAATAATATCTCCAATTACGCAAAACCTTTAACTTCAATATTTTTTGATGAAGGTATTAGGGAACTAAATGAGAAAATAACTAATATTACAGAGTTAGGTAGTAGCTGGATTATAAAAAAATAACAGAAATCCACTTCACTATAACAAAAATAAGTAGGTTAAGTAGATTAAGTGGTAGGAGTTTCATTGAACTACCTACTTGTCTAAAAAATAAATATTGTTTAATTAATGTAAAAAACACCGATGATTCGTGTTTTTTATATAGCATTTTAGCTATTTTAAAATATGATGAGGTTAATAGTTATGCTAGAAATAGGACATCCAGTTATAATTTATCAGACTTAATATATAATCCATTAGATTT
>CAUHTR010008167.1:0-17685 GCA_959609185.1 Schmidtea polychroa | reverse complement strand
ATTCTTATAAATTCCATATCACGTAACGTATCGGAAGGAGTCACATTTTCAATTTCTAAGACATATGTTTGTCAATTAAATCCTTTGCACAGTACTTTATCAATATTTCATCCAAAAAATAGACTTCACTTTCTTTTGTAAAATATGATATCTGACAGGATAAAAGGCCTTAACGAGTTTTTAATGATCATCACATAAATTTCGAAAATCTCTTGGTTGCTTTTAAATTCTTCATGCTTAAGTTCGAAAAAGTTTGGTTTTCCCTATTTATCCCAAATTCAAAAGTGTCGTCTTAGTTTCACCGTATTTAGTACTCTCAACCTTTACATATTCAATTGGGATTATTTTCATTTCCGGTTGAAATAATTGAAATTACTTAAATAATTTCTATCAGATTTTCTTCTTTTACTAACATTTTTATTTTTTTCCTGATTTACTTCTCTTTACAGTTTGTTTTTCAAAATTTCCAGTTCTTTATTAATTTTACTTAAATAATTAAGAAGGAAGAATAGAAATTGGATAATAAATCAAAAATCTTTAATTACTTTTTTCATCGTTTAGTAATTAAAATATTTACTATGAAAGGGGAATTTAACATAATCCCATTGTAACTGGAAAGGAAATTATTGTATCAAATTAATTGATAAAAATTTGATTTATGTATTAAAAGAAAAACATTATTAAAATGTTTGAACAAAAAATTATATAAAATAATGATATATCGCATAATAATAAATCAAAGAAAATAGTTATTATTATAAATTTATTAATTAATATTATAGTTATATGAAATATTATATACTATTGTATACTTTATACACAATAAATTATAAAAAATATAGTAAAAAGAAAACATTGGAGAAAACGATTTTTATTATTTTTTATATTATTACTAAATATTCATAAAACACTATATTAAAAGCAACAAGTCCTTATATAGTTACCTATCATCATTTTTGACAAATAATCAAAACTACGCTTCAGAATTACAGAATTATAATTTTTTTTATTATAACTTTTTTTTAAATTCTACTTTTCGTTTGTTATTTTTAAATTAATTTAATTGCTATATTTACAATTTGCTTTCATTTACAAATATTGCATTGTTATTGTCTCACAGTTAACTATCGGTCAAGTGTCGCATATTTCATGGAAGAAAGAGACCAATGGATTTATTTCTTACAGGCTTTTTTATTTAATAAAGGTTTAAAATTTTTTTTTATTTATTATTTTCAAAGAATTTTTGAGGAGTCAATCTCATGAATGCATGATTTTGTAGCTAGTTTCTCACAATGATATAAAACAATTGCATAAATTAATTTCCCAATGTTACAAAATTACCCAATCAGTATTCTGAAACAAACAAATAAACGACAGTCATTTCATTTTATGAATTCTAAGACTGAATATAAAAATAAAATGTGAATTATTAAAATGATTTCATATAATCTTTATTTTTTAGAATCAGCTTATAGCTAAATGTACCGAGTCCATTTCAAAGGTTCTTGAAGTAAAATTTAATTTTTATGTTAAATATGCAATTTAATATTAATAGACATATTGTACAGAAAAGTCTCTCTTGCTCGAAAACTTTAAAGATTCTTTGATTCGCCAAATTTGGAACAATGGCGTTGAACAATGTGTTGGTGATATTGGAGATGATATTTATGTAATTTTTTTTTCGAAATTTTACTTTTATTGAAATTTATTTAGAAAATTTTATTTATGAATCAAATGAAACTCATTCCTTCCAGTTTAAGCAAAAGTGTGTTTTCAAATGAATTACTATTTTAATATTAATAATAATAATAATAATAATAATAATAATAATAATAATAATAATAATAATAATAATAATAATAATAATAATAATAATAATAATAATAATAATGATGATGATAATAATAATAATAATAATAATAATAGTAATAATAACAATATTAATAATGAATCTATGATTAATCTAAAACCTCCAAAACCTGTATCTTATAATCGAGTGTGAGTTATAATCGTGCGTTCTATATACACTAAAATACGGTAACTTATAAAGTAAGTTTAACCCCTTAATGCACAGTTCCGTGACATATACGGGAAACGCTTACTTGCAGAATTGGACAGCTCCGTGAACGTCACGGTCGTTGCAATTTTATATGTATAAGTCACGGTTTATATTGAAATATTACTGTCCAAATATTTCAAGTCCATATCGGTCACGTTGGATGGTAGATTATTTTCATTCTCGGATGTAGCATTTGTATACGTTTCATCGGTAAGTACTATCGATGTGTTTATTTATATATTACGCTAAGACTAAACCCAGACGTTTATAACCATTCTAAAACCATTCTAAAAGTTATCTTTTTCGTGTGTGAATGTCAACATGTTATTTGTATTCATTTATTATTTATACTCACAAAGGAACTGTAATATCCCAAAAATATAAAGACATGCCTATGACTTCGCAAGTCGTATTATCGCTAGCGGATTCTCTACTAGATATGGGATATTGTATAACTACCGACAATTATTACACGTCCCCGCAACTAGCAGATTTCCTGGTATCTAAAAAGACCGATTTATATGTCACACTGCGGTCCAATAGAAAAGATTTACCACGAGAATTTGTGGCTAAAAAAACTAAAAAAGAAGAAACTGTAGCCTTCCGAAGAAAAAAAGTTATGGTAATGAAGTGGCATAACAAGAAAGAAATTTGTCTCTTGTCGACAGTTCACAATCCCGAAAAAGTACCAACTACGAAGATAAGGAAGGTAATTCCAATATGAAACCTAAATTAATTGTGGACTATAATAACACCATGGGAGGCGTTAATAGATTAGATCAACATTTGCATGATTACCAGATACCTAAAAAACGGGGGAAAAATATTACAAAAATATTTTTAAAAAATTATTTATGCATTTGTTTGATTTTGTCATTTTTAACTCTTTTGTTCTGTACAAAAAGAATGGTGGAACGATGGGCAATTTGGAGTTCAGAACAAAATTGATTGCAGAAATGATTGAAAAATATCACTCAAGCACAAATATCAAAAAGGCAGGACGACAAAGACTTATGGGACCATTACGACTAACGGAAAGACATTTTCCGGATTTTATTCCTCCGGCCGAAAATAAGGCTGTACCTTACAGAAATTGTGCGGTATGTTGCACAAGAAAAGACAGCAGGGGCAAAAAAATTAGAAAAGAGACAAAGTATTGGTGCGCTGATTGCAACGTTGGACTCTGCGTAGTCCCTTGTTTTAAAACTTATCATACGCAATTAAAATATTAAAAAATATATTTTTTCTTTTATATGTAAGATAAAATAGGCATAAATAATAATTATTTGTAAAAAAATTAAATTTTTTTTTGAACCTAAATTAATAAAATAAATGTGCATTAAGGGGTTAAAAGTAAAATTCAAAATTAAAAGTAAATAAAAATACATAATATTAACCAAATTATCAATATTAATTGAAAAAAAATGAAATTTTTAATTTAAAACTGGAGAAAGTAAAATTTAATTAGAAAGGGAAAAATGAAACTTACCCTAATTGTTAAGGACTGTTGAAAAATGTGAACTGATTGAATTTCTAGATCAGCGAAATGGCATTACTACAATACAGGACATTGGTTAGTTAGGTAGAGATGACAGAGCAATTGGTTTCGAGTATAAGAATAGGAATATTTACAATAATATAAAAGGGAAAGAAAATCTTAGGTAAAAGTTTCTCCCAAATAGTGGAAGTAGAAATGAATTAGTTATTGAAAATTAACTGAAAAGAATATGAAAATTTTGAAACTATTAATATTATTATAGGCTCAATCACTATTCCTAATCAGCAAAAGAATATCACGATTTCTATTTCATTTTTGAGGTGGTAGTACTCATTGTATTCAACTGTAGGATATAATTGTAGTTTTGTGTATTCAAATAAATCGGTTAATGATTGTCATGCGGTTTCCGTATCAGAACTCGCCTCAGAATCAGACAAATTATAACCAACAAATTGATCTGAACTTAAATCGTAACATTAACAAGAAATGGTAAGAGTTAAGATCTTTAAGATAGTTTATTCAAATAAAAATTTTCAAAGAGAATTATTGGTAGCGCAAAATTAATAAATAATTTCAAACGGTTCAGAGGAAGAATAACAAGAGCAACAATTAATTTTACAGATTTCTTCGAATCTGTATGATATGTAGCAAATGAACATTTTGTACAGCCGAAATAATGATCCTAAAACGGTTGCACTAACTTTTAAAATTGGTTAATTTTTCTGACTTATCGTTTCTTTAACTTGAAATTTAACCATAACTGTTAAAACCTATCTTCCATTAACTTCTTGTTGAATTCGCTATTTCTTTATGTCACATTCTAAATTCAATCAAACTTCCTTTTCTTCTTCGAGTGTACTTTTTGGGACTCAACATTAGCACTATTGTTTTTTTTATATTCAATTTTCTCTTTACTCTGTTGTCATTGTTTTTCTATTTTTTTGATACTAGTAAAATACAAATATTTTGACATTTTGACATTTTAATTAATTATTAAGAAAAATGCTTTAAATATTAAATGAAGCATTTATCGAATTAAAGCTTCGTTTACGTATTTACATAGCTTTAATGTATTAGTGGTACGTCAGTACTGGAGTTAAAATAACAGAGAACATTCTTGAACTTTTACGGGAATATTGTCTGATTTAAAAGGACAAGGGTATTTCAATAGATCGAATATTCGAGAGAAACACAGTGGAGTACAAAGCCAAATTTTGGCATTAAATCCACGGGCGCTTTACGTTCCTCGTTCTTCGCATTCATTGAACTTAGTGTTCAACGATGCAGCTAGATGTTGCGTAGACGCTGTCACTTTTTTCGATATTGTACAACGACTTTATGTGTTTTTCTCATCGTCTACACAACAATGGAACATACTTAAACAAAATGTAAGATTATGACTTTTTAGTATGACTTTTTATGCCAAATTAATATCACAAGCGGTGAATTTGAATATGCCACAAACTGTGTCTCTACTTTCAAAATCAACTGAGTTCCTTAAAAATTACCGATCGGATCATAAATTTAACTGCGTTCTAGAAGATGCAAGAAAGTTACCTTTAGAACTGGAAATTAATAAGAAATCGCCGCCAAAAAAAATTTTTTTATAATGAATACGTAGATGAAGTTGAAATGGCAGAGAATCAAAATTTTAGAATCCACTTTTTCGATAACATTTTAGACAATGATATCCAGTCAATGAATGACCGGTTTGAATTAATCACAAAGCATAAAGATCAGTTCAAATTTCTATACAATTTGATTTGTGCCACAGAAATAAGTGATTTCGAGTTACGAAACAATTGCATGGCTTTAGGAAATTTCCTTTCAGATGGTGATCAAAAAGATATTTCCAGTATCGATTTACATGAATTAAAATATTTGTTGAACCATTTTGAGGGCACTTATTCCCCCTAAAACATCTTGAAATTCATATGTAGTAAAAATTTCACGGTATCTTTGGCAAATCTTTTTGTGGTGTAACTACCAGTATCAGTGGCGATCACAGAACGAAGCTTTTTAAGATTGAAAATAAGGCCCAAAAAGTTAATATCTGAAGTAGAGAATTTCATAATAATTAAAATAATTGTTAATAATAATTGTTAAAATAAAATTTATAAAATGCATCTCAGATTTCACGCATTTATTTTATTTTATTTTATATATATATATATATATATATATATATATATATATATATATATATATATATATATATATATATATATATATATATATATATATATATATATATATATATATATATATATATATATATATATATATATATATATATATATATATATATATATATATATATATATATATATATATATATATATATATATATATATATATATATATATATATATATATATATATATTGAAAAAAAGAGCTTGAAGACTATAAATCTGTAATATATCGATGATTTTTGATACTCGCGAATTTTCGGCACTGCCTTTTTCAAATGACTTATTACTGATTTATAGTCTTCAAGTTCTCTTTTTAATAAATTCGATGGAAAAAATAATCAGTGATGAAATTGGAAAAGAAGTTCTTATAATAATATATTTATATTTGTGTCAATTATATTAGTTCAATATGTATGGATTATATATTTCTAACTTTATTCTCTGAGTGATGCATTAAATCATAACAGGAAAATTTCATCATGCATGAAGCATGAATATTTTTAATTTCAATTACACTATTGCAAGATAGTGAATATAATACAGTATTATATACTTAAATATTGTTCTTTTATTTCTTTGCCGTTTTTTATATAGTTTATGCATTGGAAAATGCGATAAAGTTTATACTGCAAGCCTGAAACAATTTGTTTGGTTTCAATTTTTATGTTGAAAATAAAGTGAATATAAATTATACAACTATTAGTCTATTTTTTCATATAACTAAAATGTATATGTATAATGTGGATTTCTTTTCAATTGACATTGTATTTATAAATATATATATAAATTTGAAATTTAATACTTTTCGATAAGGTGTTATTGGTGGAATTTTACGGTAAATTTAAAAAGTAATGAAAAATCGAAAATAGTCTAATGTAATGGAAAGAATGTGAAGAAAGAGAATCTAAATATTCTTATTACATAATATTTATTCAGGTCTCTCTTGCTAATATTATATGAAACAAATGGCAACAAATTCATAGATAAATTATGAAAAATTGACATTAATATCTCCCAATTTAACCGTGACATTGATTTAAACACTCAATATTATTTCGTTTTTTTAATTTCTCCCTGCATTATATTTATTTAACAATGAAATATCCCATTATCCATTGAAAAAATTTCACAAATTGATTCCATTACCTACACTGTTCCTCTTTTGTTTTTGATTCCCTCTTCTATTATTTATTTATCTTTTTTCAAATAATTTTAATAATTTAATCAATAATCTGAAAGCATAATCCATAAAATTTTATTATTAACAGAAAAATTGATGATTTGTCTAAATTTAATTGATGGGACTTCAATTAATATTTTTAAACTCTCGCTAACCTTTCATCGCATTTAAGTTAATAGTTTATGTATAAGTATATGAGGATGTATAACGAATATAAGAATTTTTTTTTTCAAATTTCACCACTGATTTCTTTTCCATTGACATTGTATTTATTAAAAAGCTTAACTATGAAACTGTAAATATATTGATGTTTTTGATATTCAAATTCATTTGAAAAGGCAGTGCCGAACCAATAAGTGATAAAATTAGCCTTTGTTGCGCTTTCTTTTTTTATCATTTGCTTGTTTGCAATTAATTTATGCGTCTACTAAGAAACCACCATTCTCAACTTGTTAAAGTATTATTAAAGAATTTTAAGAATTGTCATGGTTAACAGAAGAAATACTGATAGGAATAATAATTCTGACAAATATGAAATAATCAACAATCTCACTATTAGGTTTTGAGTTTGCATGAGTTGATGGAAAAACATTGCAGCACTTTTAAAAGGCTGCCCTAAGAATCTTTTTTGAAGCTTGAATTGATATATTGTCTTTATTTACATTATTTTTCTTTTATGCCCTATTAGAAGTCATACTGAGGTCTATTGGACAGTTTTGGGAGTCGTATCTGTTTGTTCTTAGTGGTACGTCAGGCGAAATCGAGAATAAAATACAAGAAAAAATAAAAATAAAATACATTCCTATTTTCGAATACATACAAATAAAAGGTTAAAAATGAGTATATATTATGTATTATAAATATTCAATAAACTTTTAAATAAATTAGATAAAGTAACAAAATCAAAAATAAAATTTAATGATTTATTTCTAATAAATTTATTTATATTCAATATATTATAAGATATTTACATAAATTCAATTATTTTCAAATAAATCCGGCAATATATAAATAGTTTCAACACGAGAAACATTTTCAAGCACAAATAAATATTTTGTCACATTCCTTGTTAGCATATTACCATAAAATAACATAATAATAATAATAATAATAATAATAATAATAATAATAATAATAATAATAATAATATAATGAATCAACACGAATGTCTTAAGTTAATATTTTGATTATGAGTTGAATTGTAATTAGATAGATAAATGAATATAACAAAAATCATATTATAAAATTAATTAATAATTTTTCAGGTCTTATTTCCTTCGAAGGAAACATATCGAATACAATTGATGTAGGAAATATTTGTATCAAAACTGATATTGGTGGATTATATTCCGTGCCACAGACAAATAATCCTGTAAAGACAACAGACAATAACCATGATACCATTGAAACGGAACCTCGCTGTACCAGATCTTCAAAAGTATGTGAATGTTTCGGGAGTTTTAATGCTTACTATTTTTGAATTTATCATTTAATTAATTTTTCTTATTAGCGGTTCATAACCCGTTAAACGCGTTCGACGTGTATACAAAAATCTAAATGAAACAAAATAAAATACTTTTGAAATAAACATGCATTTTGTCATTTTGTTACAATTTTTCATCAAAAATTTAATAGATGCACTTTCTTGCGTTCGACGTGTATAAACGTCATGCTTTTGAAATTACTCAGTATAACGCGTGCGATTTTGAAATCAAGCTACGCGTTTAACAGGTAATTGACTCCCATTGAATCTAAAGGGCGTTCTCCCATTTCCTTGAAAAATATTTTCTGATTTTTATTGTTAGGAAATTGGGTTTATTGCAAATTTAATTTATTTATTGAAAAATGTATATATTTTAATTTTACTTAAATAAACTCGGTAAAGATTTTATTAATAAAAATCGCCATTCGTACTGCTTTTCACTATATATTTCGATAGCATCACTATCATCATCAGGTTACCTACATTCACGACGGAAGAATATATATACTATATTGATAATATATAAACAAATTATAAAATATATAAATTTTAAATTATAAATAAAATTTTTTTAATAATCATTTTTTTTAAAAACAATTTTCAATAATCAATTATATTTAAACTTTATAAATTATTAAAAAATTATTTAAATTATTTAAATTATTTTATAAATTATTAAAAAATTATTTAAATTATTTAAAATTATTTTAAAAGTTTAAATATAATTGATTATTGAAAATTGTTTTTAAAAAAAATGATTATTAAAAATTTTTTATTTATAATTTAAAATTTATATATTTTATAATTTGTTTATATATTATCAATATAGTATATATATTCTTCCGTCGTGATGTAGGTAACCTTGATGATGATAGTGATGCTATCGAAATATTTTAATTTTATTCATTTAATTTCCTAATACAAATAATGAAGTTTCAAAAAAGGAATATAATTAAAAATTAAGAAAAACTCTGACATTCAATAAATTCAAACACATAACATTTAAATAAGTATATGAAGATACTAAAAATATAATAAACGCATAATAATTTAATTCATTTAAAAGTAATAAATATTTCCAAATAAAAATATAAGCCAAAATCGAAAAGTAATCATATATTTAATGAAATTTTTAACAAATTATACTTTATAACATCACTTCACTTTCCAAGTACATTCCAAATTATTTCGGATAAATTGTCGTAAATTTTTATTATAATTTTTGCTAATTTTAATAAATACTTTTAGTGTTAAATAAGTAGACCATTCTGACATTATAGGAATATTATTGGTAAACACAAACTGTTTAGATGTAAAAGAACAGACATATTCTGATAGAAAAGGTTAGTCAATGAACAATTGCATTAATTGTTAATTTTTATTTTTCATCAATCTTTTTGAAAGAAACAGTTACTAACAAAGATCAAAATATTTAAACATAATGCAATTTTTTCACTTATAAGTATCAGTTATACTAATATTAAGTATGTTATTGCATTTATGTTATTATTTATGTATAAATTATTTGTCTTCATCTAAATCTAAGATTTCTAGAAAACGAAATAAAAGATTGGGAAGCATTTGATCTAATTGTATTTTTACAAAATACACCTGACTTCAGTTTTGAGATTATAGTGTTTCTTTTTGTGTTCAAAATGCATTTATCTTAATTAGCATAATAAAATAGTCAATTTGTACAGGGACTTTAAATTTGGATGCAAGAAAAGATATGAAAATTATTCAGATATAATAGAATTTGTTCTCTGAGATTCGCAATTTTATAATTTGGCAGTGCTTGTAAATATTGGATGAACTTTTTTAGCATCATGCACAGATTATGAACAAGGTTCCTATTATATTGAATGAAATAATTAATAAAATAAGAAATTGTATGAAAACAAACCAAATAAATATGCTGATGAGATTTTTGATAATTAAATATTTGACTTAGGCATAGTTTATACAGCAAGGAATATACAGTAAGGAGAAATTATATTTTATTACATTACAGCTGAGCCTCGCCTATATATTACTTAAATAATAAAAATATATGTAAAATACAATATTTATTTGTATTTTAAAATTCAACAAAAATTAAAACCTTAACTAATTCATATATATTATAAGAACTTTTTTCAATTTTCACCTCTGATTTCTTTTCAATTGACATTGTATTTATTAAAAAATTGATTTACAAAAGTGAAAATTCAAATCGCTTGAGAAAGGCTGTATCGAAAATTCGTGATATTCATTTTTATATATATATATATATATATATATATATTTATACAATTTACAAATTGCACATAATAATATTTTTGCACAAATGTGGTTTTCAAAATTTTAGCAAACGTTGCCTCCTTCCCTTTCTCCGACCAATATTAATCAAAAAATATCCACTTTTTTGAAAATTATTGAATAGTTATGTTAATATTAAAACCAAAAACTATAAATGCATGATAATAGCTATTAGGAAAAAAGATTAATAATATTTGCAAACATTTGCAGCAAATCTAATAATACCGGCCCGTGAACATATTTGGAAAATCAGACTAAAGTTTCAAGGGTTGTTTACTTAAAAAAATAATCACGTAGAACTCCTGCCCACGAAAGGGTTACTGTGGGAAAGAACAATTTCTTACAAGCCATTTTCTATTATAGGGTTTCTTGATCATATATTTATTCAAGATTCCAGAATTCCTCAACTTGTTTTGTGAGCGACCAGGAAACATACAATGACAGTTTCTAGTATGACAATGGAAACAAATGTCCATAATCAGTAAGGAACTCAGGAATATGACGATATTGTATTGCTTATTCTTTGGTAAAATTCGAGCAAAATTACATTTAAGAATTAATTCAAATTAATCTAAAAACGTTTTTTACAATTCCATTTCTCTAACTTGTTATATAAAATATTCTTTCCTTGATTTCTTTTAGACTATCCAATTTGAACATGTTGAAAATAATAATTATTTTTTGCAAAAAAAACACAAATTTATCAATAATTTATTAGATAATTCATTCGGAAATATTTTGGAATTCAGGTGTAAATTGGATTTTCTTGAATTATTGATTTTCTGTGTGCTTAGGAATAATTCCAACAATAAATTAAATATTATTAAATATAAAGAAATATTGTAATTTTAATAAAATTCCTAAAATTAATAATTTACAATTTTTATTCATAAAAATGCTGATGAAAATAATTTCACTAAACCACGTCTCAATAGTATATGGAATTCAATAAATAGGGAGTAATTGGTATTTACTCATAAATAAACGTATATAATAAAGGTAGCTCGCGCCTTATGCAACACAGTTACGTCCCTACAAAATCCCACACAAATCGAAACGGCGTAAACTGAACCCAAATATAATGTGATGTATAAGGTTAGGTTTTTTTCTTTGTATGCTTGCAATATTTTTTTCCCAATATATAGAAATCTACTTAAATAATTTGAACTATCTTTATTGAAATCATATATCAGACTCACGTATTTAGTTATTTCATGTCTCTCTATTATTTTAACGGTAAATGAAAAGACAACAATAACAACGCAACTTATCAAAAATAAAAGCCGTCACTCCATTTAGGGCTCAATCTGTACTGCAAGCAAGTATGAGGCTAAACCTCAGTGAAATTAACCATTGACCCCTCTATCATCTTCCATACATTTTATGTAAAGAATATTACATGTGTATAATGTAAGACCGGACAATAGAAAATATAAAGAAAATTAAAGATATACTTGATCGGTTTAATTGCTAATCTAATTTCTACTCTAATTTAGTATAAAGTTAATTGAAAATAATGACAATTATTCATTTAATAAAGTCAAAAATTTATTAATAAAATATATCAACAGCATAATAAATATGCCAGGCCAAATACAGTAGGCAAGCCACTATATGGGGTGTTCTATTCGCTTGAGTGCGATTTTATGGATGCGGGCATAATCATCCGTTTACGTTTTCTTGGGTCATTGATAGAAGCCTCTATGATTCTCATATGTTTTCTGGAACCTTTGATAACTCGTTCTATCATCTTGGCTTTTATGGGCATGTAATCTTCATATCTGAGGCTCAATTTTCTGAATATATCGTTGTCCCGTTTATCCAATGTTCCGAGGGAGCAAACTACGAATGTTTCAACTGATGTGTATATGTTTGTTGCTAACTGTATATCTCGTGCCAATTTTCGGTATTTTGCTTGGTTTTTTGTTCTGGATGCCTTTATGGTTGGATTGTCGTCAAAGGGGCATTTTATATCGATTATCATTATTTGTTCCTTTGTTCTTACCACGACGTCAGGCTTTAGCATTTCTTTGGCCTTGGGTTTTTTCTCTATTTCGAAGTTTACTCCTTTGATTCTCAGTATTTCTGCTAGTGCTTTTTGTATTTCGTTGTGTTTGTTTGTCCTCATCCTTGTTCCTCTTACGCACATGTTTAGCACGTGTATAGATGATTCGTGAGGGTGTTCGCAGTTCCTGCATTTAATCTTCCTCCTGGGTTGGATTGCTTCATATTAAGGTCTAGCATATAACTCTAGCCTTAATTATGAAGCGCCATTCGTAATCTATCAGGTTTTTAGGCATTTACCACTCCAAATTCAGTTGAGTGAAAACCAACCATGGACACCCACTAAAGAGAATTTATCTTACCTAAAATTCCGATTGGATTTATATTTATGGTGATTAGTTTGCTAATGCTTTCAATTTACATTTACAGTTTTTTCTGATTTTAACTTTTAGACACCCTTGAAGAGGTTATTACCTGATCTCGATCACTTGAAGCGAACCAAATCTCGAAAGCGAACCTTATCTGTCGTAGTAAAGGCAAACTCCTGTTGTACAATTTGTTCAAAACTCATTTTTGTTAATAATGATCAAGGTGAAAATATCACAAGCTTTAAAGATAGCAAAATGTTAATATGTTGTGAGGAATGTCTGGATAAATACTATTCATCTTCTGATCCCGGGTCTGCGGTGATATCTAATTCAAATGAAGAAGAATCAGGCAGTCCTTCTGACTCGTCTAGCCAGAATATCAGTTAAAATGTGCGGTCAATGTGTCTAAATCTATCAGAATTTATCTATTTTCATTTTTATATTTTGTATAAATATAGATTAACGTTTTTTATTTTCTTCCTTATAATTGAGCATTTGAATTTTTTAACTTTTTTATTATTTTATTTATTATTCAAAGTTTATAATTATTTTCCAACGACTTACATCTGAGACTCTGAGACAAGTAGAGAATTGTTTAATTTCTTGAATTTTTTTATTGAAATATTAAACTTTCAGTGCCGAGTTGCTGTGTACCATTTAATCATTGAAAACAGTTTCCTATTGGCTCAATAATTAATTAATCAAAATGTGCGTTACTTATAAGACATTCTGTATTTCTAAATCTGATATTTCTATAAGATGAGATCCGTATTTATTCACCACTTTCAATGGGTGCTGATTTTACTAACCGCTTGATTGATAGCTTGAAGTCCTGCAATTGATAGAATAACCATCAGATAGGATAAGTAAGCTTGATTAAGTTTGTCAACTTCACATCAATTGAATTGATCAAGAAATGTATCTTGCAGTTTTGGAATATTTGATAAGGTCTTCATAATATTTATTCCTAGATTTTTCTTCACTGAACGTTTTTTGAAAATTTGCTTATGTGTATAAAAGAAAGAAATGAATTTTCATCGCTATGCTCAACATTATTAAAATCTCTATCAATATCATCATTTTTGTATTTTAAGAACTTTTTTTTCCAATTTCACCACTGATTATTTTTTCCATTGAATTTATTAAAAAGAGAGCTTGAAGACTATAAATCAGTAATATATCGATGTTTGTTGAAAAAGGCAGTGCCGAAAATTCGTGAGTATCAAAAAACATTGATATATTGCTAATTTATAGTTTTCAAGCTCTTCTTTTAATCATCATTCTAATCTACATTCCTAATTTTGATTAACATCTCTTTTAGCACTTTATTCATAGTTATTTTCATATAATCCCAATTTTTATCTTTTTTCCGCCACTTTACCCATCACATCACCATTTATTTTATTACTATAAAAATTCACAGGGTTCGTACGTTGATAAAGTCACTATTGCATCACCCTTCAATACGAGATTTTCATTTATTCAAAGGATTCCATGGACGGAACTGACTTGTTATTCAAATTTAACAGAGATTCAATTGTGTCTTCGTTGACATTGATCATATTAACCTTCACACTTCCTTTGATGTCATATAAGGTTGGATATAGAATTTGACGTTTACATAAGTCCATATCAGTAATTTCTCCTGTAAAATTATGCCGTTCATTAAGAAATGTTATGGTTTACTTATTAGATTTTGCAAAGATCAATGAGAGATGATTGACTTACGCAAAAATTTGAATTTAGTTAAATAAGTAGTTAATAAAATATAATAAGAGCGTGTTTTTAATAACCAAATGATTTTCAACCGTTTTTGTACAATGTGTAAAATTTGAGAGATATTCCTTAAAACCTTGATATGATGATCGGATCCCAGAGACTCTCAGTTTATAACACTCTATAAAAGAGGCAAGTAAGCTGAAATTTGGAAAGAACCAGGTAGGAACAAAGTGTCAATATATCTTACACAAAAAAGCCTTATTAGCTCTTATTAATAAATAAGATTGAATACTGATTTACTTGCCCGTCGAGTCCTAAACTAGAAGTGTCATGACATCTCCTCAAACAAATATCCGCTTGGAATTAGCACTCTATCCTGTCTCTTCTTTTCTAGAATGACTATTTGTTTGGAGTTAGCAATTTTAACCTGGAATTAGTCACCAAAATTTTTATCCCTTACTAAATTTTATTCCTAATACATGGTGTAATGTATTGTAATTCCTTATTTTTTTTTATTTTGTTAGGTGTATGGTTCGAATGTAAATAACAATTCTGCACGTTGCACGTGGAGAAGGTTTTTTATCCTTTTTTTAAAAAAAAAATAAACTATATAGCGATAATTTACCATAGTAAATTATCGCTATAGAAAATGGATTACAAAATAAAAAATCCATAAAAAAATTGTTAATTATTATTTCAAGCCAAAACTCAACCTAAACTATTCGGAAAACAAGTTTAGAAAATAAATTATATATAACAACCAAATTTCAAGCCAAAACCCAACTTAGAAAACTCAACCTAAACTATTCGCAAAAACAAGTTTAGAAAGTAAATTATAATCTTGTATCTAACCAGTGTCAATCGAACTAAAGAGCCGAAAGAAATCTCAACCCAAACTATTAAGAAAATAAGTTTGGGAAACAAATTCTAATCTCGTGTCAAACTATTTACCCACTCAAGTCCGTGCGGATAATCTAAAACCATTAGATACAATAATTGGATACCACAGAACCATTAACTAAGGTTTTACTTTTATTGTTTTTATAAATATAGTTTGAAGTTGAAATTTTATTATTGTTCATTTTTAATAAAGTATTTTTTATTTTTCAGTACATACATTCACCCCAGCTGTCCCAAGACAGTTTTATTTAAAGGAGACTCGGCTGGGTTCTACAACTTTCCTTACACAGTAAGAATCATCAAACAAATAAATAACCAATAATTAAAAATAACACATCCTGAACAATATAGGAAATTAACAGCATAACACATGGTTTAAATTTTAGTAATTTTATAGTATTTTAAAATCTATATAAGTAGTAATAATAATTATTTAATTTCACTATTCTTTATTATTTTTTCTATTTTTATTTTTAGTAATTAAATACTATTATTAGTAATTAAATAACTTTTTTTAATAAATAAAATAGAAAAAAAACCAGTGGTGAAATTGGGAAAGAAAGTTCTTATAATATTTTTAATTGTTTTAAAAATTATTTATTTTTCACATCCTACTAACAATTTGAGTCTAAGGACCTGACCTTTACAGTTTGATTAAAACAGTTCCTAAGTTCACTAGCCTCTCTAAGAATAATCCACTTATGTATAAGATTTATTAATATTTTATCTATTTAGTAAAAAATAAATTTATGACTGATTGACTTTCACAGTGATTCATATTGTAAGCAACAAAATTTCAATTGCCGAAATCCTACGATTATATTTATTGACCTTTAAATTCTTTACATTTTCACAGAAAATTTAAACAACAAACTTAAAGAAACGGTGGCGGGACAAAATGGCACGGCCAAAATGAATAAAAATAACGAACTAAACTGAAAGATAACCAATAAAATTGCATTTTATTAAATACATGTGACTTCAGGTAGACTAATTGTTAAAATGAATAAAAAATAACGCGTGCTCAATATAATTGTTGTCTGACATCAATTTTATTGCAAAAGCCTATAACCATAAACATTGTAACTAAAAACTTATTTATTCCTTATAATATATATATATATATATATATATATATATATATATATATATATATATTTGACTAGTTTAGATTTTCTATTGTTTTTTATTGTTATTAAACTAAAAACCGAAACAACCAGACATTTATGGTAAATAAAGGTAACTTACTTACTTACTTTTCTAATCATTAATCTATTCCTTCAAAATTAATGCTATATGCGTTGGGCAATAATTAACGAACTACATTTAAAAAAAATAAACTAATTATTATACCATTTAATCCTAGTACCATTTTGTCCTAGAACCAAAGACACATATGTTCAGGGTTTAAAAATTAAATGAAATTTTGCAACTATTTGACGTTTTACTCTAATAAATTATTTATAAAATTCTTATATTAATTTTTATTTGCGCTATTGATATAACAGCCAGAACACGTATCGTATCCATAAAACCATTCAGCTTTACATCACATTATTTTCATAATTTTATTCGCGTTTCTGACAAGGATGAATAAAATTTATATTGTTAATTTTATTATTATAATCCAATATTATTTTAAATGTACATTCTTTGCACATTAGAACTTCATCAGTGCACTACCATTTACAAAATCAGATCTAATTTCTAGACCTTTTGTGACAAGAACTTGAACAATTAGACTTAGATAGGGTTTAAGTATATCAACTCTCATTAAATCAATTGTATCTTTATGGTATTCATAAGTTCCATGACTTAGATTCAAATGAAAAACATTTATTCTAACAGAAATTATTTTGTGAATGTGAGGTGTTTTCAGCTGAGAATTAAATATTTCAATGATTTATTAAGATAATTTTAAAAGATAAATAATGGACTATTAAAATAATTTTTAAATAAATATAATTTAAATATCGAAATTTT
>CAUHTR010008166.1:67626-101738 GCA_959609185.1 Schmidtea polychroa | reverse complement strand
TCGATATATTACTGATTTAATCTTCAAGCTTTTTAATAAATATATATAAATATATCGATGTTAGTTATTCTGTTGATTGGACTTTAACGATAACTTCAGTGATCTTTGCGTATTTATTTACCACGTTTTCATTTTTTATTATTACATATTTTTATATATAGCAAAGGTTGGAAAACCCTAAACTAAACATTAGAAAATTAATTTTATAACGGAGCTAATCAAAGACTTCTTGGTGCTCTCTTAATGTTGAAGATGTTTGGAAACTTCAAAATAAAGTAATTGTAGATAATAAATGAAACAGAAAATGAAATAGTTATTAGCGCATGTTAGAAAAATATAATCAGAAATGTTTTCAAATCAAATGAAAACTGGCTCTCATATAAGGTAATCATTGAAATAAATTATAATTTTACATGTTGCTAATCTTTGCATGCATTTCCAATAAGTTTAGAATATTATACTAATTTTAATACAAAATCTAAAAATATAAACATATTCCAAAAATTCCCACTAGGTAGCTTACGTTTTTGTCAAAAGACCTTCTTCACTGCTTGTACTGGTGCTAGTTGTACTCATTCTATCCTGTCCTGATTCTTCTGCTGAACTCTCGGATTCGTATTCTAAAAGGACAGCTTGATTATCACACTTTCTTTGATTGTGATCGGAACTCGATTCTGAACCGCTTATTTTAAAATTAGACAAATTTCGTTCTTCTATCGTATACAAAGTTTTCATTTCGAAACGAGTATCATCAGATAAACCAGAAAGTGTACCAAAATTTTTATCATATTCATCACTGTAATGGTCACTTCGAGATTGTTCATTGTCGCTAGCATAAAGATTTATGACAGATGGAAATTTATTTTTGTCTATTGATGATTCAGAACTGCTCTGGTGCATATTAATTCGACTTGAAAATTAATCGTAAATTATAAAAGAATTCAATTTCTTTTCAGTCATTTGAAGGACAAAATGTTTTTAATTGAAGAATTTAAACAAACATGATTTGAATTCAATAGAAATTTTATATTTCTATTTTAAAATTTGTCAGTATTTTTATTTAGTTTAATATTTAGTTTGAATAAAAATTTTAATAGTTTCATATGTTATAATTTGTAATTTTGTTATGTTTAATAGAAAGTAGAATTTTATTATTTGAAATTTTTACTCAGATCATTTTGATTTTTATAAGATAAAAATTCTTTTCCGAATGTGTTATTTTTTTTAAGTTTCTGTTATTCAAAAAAAAGAATTTGTAATCTATTAACTGACAAAATGATATTAAAAATCTCGGTGTTACTCTTCATTTTCTTAAAAAATTAACAAAGTTAAATTTACGCAAAAGATAGTTTGTTACCAACTGTTAAAATATTATCATATCATATGAAACCACGGTATATAGGACCATATCAAATAATCTTAGTAAGCAAAAACAACACGATTATAATAACAAAAAACAACAAAACCGTTACCATAAAAAAAGAAAATGTGAAACCCCCATATGGACTCAACGACATTGAACAATAAATATACTTTTCCTTAGTATCCTTCATTCTTTGTTGCAGTAGTTATAATCCCTCACTCCGTTCTGCAAGGAGAGAGGGCTGTGTGCTGGTCAATAAACAAGTAGTTGTTTAAATATAAAGAGTAAGCTAGAAAAACATACCGATACAAAAAATTACAAGATTCCAAATTTTGAAACAATTGCACAATATAAATCGATCATCAAAATCAATCCAAAGTCAAATAATGTTCAATTTCTAATTTAATTACTGATCATACAAATTGTTTATGTGAAATTTATTCAATTTGAATGTGTAACATCACAACATTATTATAAAATATTTATGATACATCGTACTTATAATGCGTTTATATTGCATTTCACATGGCGTTTTAGTAAAGACTTAGTGATCGGTGCTACTAAAAATAGGCGCCAATGTAAATTTAAAATTCTTTAACCCATCTTGATAGTGAGTAAAGTTCTTTAAAAACAATTAAATTTTGGACAATTTCAAAAATCTAAAATGCCCAACATGAATCAAACCTAAGGTAAATTATTATTATTTTCACCAATAAATTTTAAATTATTTTTTTTTCAAATTTTTTTTTAATTAAAGATGACGATAATAACGAATCTTAGGATTGGAGACAAATAACCAAAAAAATTTATTTATTAATATTTAATATTATTCTTCAGATATAAAATATGCAAGTATAATTTTTATTATTATTAATATGTACAATTCGATTAGTAAATTTAATGTCAAGTTCATACTTTTTTTGTAATTATATATAAAAGCTACTGTTAAATGAAAGAAAATTAAAGGAAAAAATTACTGATATTACCATAATATGCGATTATTTTATTTAATTTTAAATGTCTTTTTATTATGATAAAATGGTGAATATTACAATACTTCGCAGGTTTTTATCAGTTTTACCACAGTAGTGGATGAATGATGCTAACTGGCACACCCCACCCTACACCCAAGCTGTGCTATATAAAACAGCCAACTGTACCATCTCCACTAATCACCCATAAATGGAAAAGGGAAAGAGTGACCAATAGCCAACTGTACCATCTCCACTAATCGCCCATAAATGGAAAAAAAGAGAAAGAAGTGACCAGTTAGCATCATTCATCCACTACTACGGGCAAACAGCAAACGTGCAAACGGCCAAATTTAATATATAAAAATGAATAATATAAATCTTAAAATTCAAGAAAAAAATAAATTAAATCTTGATTATAATAAAGAATTTACTCATGAAATCAAGAAAAATGATATTTTAAAAATCTCTCCAACTTCAGGATCTATAGCAAACTTAAATCGTAGGGGTGATATAGTTTTTCAAAGCTTGCAAACATCAAACCCAATAGATATTTGTAATGCTAAATTATATTATAAAGTAGAATTAGAAATTGAAGCAAACAAAGATATAACCCTAGAAAATAATTTCTTTCCAAATTTATTCTCCAACATGAGATTAAAACTAGGATCGTCTGAAATTGAAACTGTTTTGCATCCAGGAGTATATTCTACAATGTTAAATTTTATTACAACAAGTTCTGATTATAAAAACGAATATGGTGAATTAACAGGTTGGATTCCTGATGTTAATAAAGGAGATTTAGATAAAGATGGATTAGATATAAACACTGGTTACTATAAAAGAGTTGAACTTTATAAGTTGAAAAAATTTGAAGGTTATTTTGAATTAAAACACTTGTTCGGATTCCTTCAAAACTATAATCGTATACTTCATAATGTTTTTATAGAATTCATCTGTAATAGACTAGAAGGTGATAAAAGATTATTCTATGGAGCTGCAGATACAAAAGCTAAATTAAAATTATCAACACTGGAATTGCATATACCAGAATGGACATTAAATCCACATTCTGAAATCAAACTCCTTGAAAGATTAAATTCCAACAAATCTATAAATGTAAATTATTTAAATAGAATCTGTAGTGAATTTAGTATGACAGAAGGCTCAACATATTCTATAAAGGTAGCAAATCTTGCATACCGACCAAGATATGTTTTAATTGGATTCAAAGATGGAGATCCTTCATTTGAAAAAAATAACAATCTATTTATTTAAAAGATTGGAGCTAATAATTTAAAATCAATTCAAATTCAATTAAATAGTTCTTATTATCCAATAAATAGAATGGAATTTAATATTAAAAATAATGAAAACATATTCCCATATCTAAATTATATTGAAACATGCCACGATTTCAAAGCTGAACCACAATTAAGTTTAGAAGATTTCAAAAATTTATATTCTATATTTTGTATAAATACATCAGACCAAGATGATCGCCTAGCTATAAATAATGTTGATGTTACACTTCATATAACAAAGGATTCTAATTTTAAAGCTAAAGTATATACATTAATATTAGAAGAAAAGAAAATAGAAATGAAATTATATGGTGGAAAGATTTCAATTATTGAAAATGTTAGGGGAGACTCGTGAAACTCATGATATTTTAACATTTAAAATGTCTCGTTATTGGACATGTGAAAGTTGTAATTGTCAAGTTACAAGACATCATAAAGCAAGTCATCTAAAAACTAAAAAACATACCGAGAGGGCCGTAGGAGGCGACCTACAATCTTCAAAAACAACATCCAGTATTCTCAAACCTTTTACTACTGAAAAATATCCGGGTGAAAGACATTTATTCCATCACAACTATACTGGGCCAGGAACAAGATTAGATCTCCGCCTAGATGAAAATAATAATCCTAAACAAGGAGAAGAACCAGTGAATCAAGTTGATCAAGCTGCTCTTTCTGATGATATTGCTTACAACTCAGAAGATCTTAGAGATAGACACATTGCAGATGTTAATTTAATACATGATTTAAATAATATTCAAAATCCATCAAGCAAGGAAAAGATTCAAAGAGCTCTAGTTAAATTAGCCATGAAAGGTAAGATTTTCATAGGCTTAGGACACAGTCCGATCACCATGGGTGCAGGACTTCCTAGAAAAGCAAAAGATGTTGCTAATAAAAAGATTATTGAACAAGCAGACGTTGAAAGATCCCTTGAGAATCAACTCTTTGAGAATAAACCGTTACAAACCCCAACAGAATCAGAAATAAAATATGCCAACGAATTACACCATGAATTTAGAAAAAATAAAAAATATTTAAAAGTTCAAGTACATGAAAAAGATCAAACATGGTCTGCTGATTTAGTCTTTATGCCAAAATCATCAGACCCTGAAAAATATAAAATAATTTTAACTATAATAGATTTATATACAAGATTTGCTTTTGCAAGGTGTTTAGAAAATAAAACAGGATATTCTATTACAGAAGCATTTGAAAATATATTTGAACAACATCAAAGAATTCCAAAATATTTATGGTGTGACAAAGGAACAGAATTTTATAACAAAGTTTTTACAAAGTTTTTAAATGAAAACGATATTAAATTATATTCAACAGAAAACGAAGGAAAAGCAGTCGTAGTTGAAAGATTAAATAGAACATTAAAAAATAAAATGTGGAAATATTTTACTGCTATTGGAAAACAAAAATGGAACAATGAATTGTTACAAAAGATTGTAAATGAATATAATAATGATGTACATAGTTCTATAAAATCAACACCTTTAAATGCTTCCTTGAATCCTGAAACAGTTAAAGTGGTAAATGTTGAAAATAATGTTTTTGAAAAACCAAAATTTAAAATTGGTGACCGCGTAAGAATATTTAAATATAAAAATAAATTTGAAAAAGGATTCACAGCAAAATGGACAAATGAAATTTTTATTATAAATAAAATACATTATACAATTCCAATAACATATAGCATCATTGATTTAAATAATGAAAAAATATTAGGTAGATTTTATAATAATGAACTACAGAAAACAGATTTCTAAATCGACAAGCTCTAAAACAAACTTTTCCATATTTCAGCTTCTTCTCTATCCAAATAAATATAATTATATTTTTCTTTCCAATGATTATCAACAAACATATCAAACATATTCTTATCAGGTTCAACATTTGAAAATAAATCATTATAAATCATATTCTTATCACGCTTGTCTAATTTAAAAATATAAAACAATTAGAATTATTTCTTATAGAGTTTTTATCTAAAGCATAATATGTTTGAGATATATAAATAACATTACAATTATTATGTCTACCTCGTGTAAAGTAACTCTTTTGAATCTCTTGATTTTTCATGTTAACAACATCATCAAATATAACTAGATTCTTTTTATCTTTAGGAAGTAAATCACAATGTAAAACATCTTCAGGTTTATTAGAGAATAAGATCAGGACCGACTCATTATCAGAAACATAATCATTTTTATTAATATATAGAGGACTTTGTCCATCTGATTCTAAAATCTTTTCCTTGTACCAATCAACCATATCACAAGGTTGAAAAACTTCTTCAGGATATGTATGTTGATTTTTAAAAATATCAATTATAGCTTTTTTAGTTAATTTATTTTCAAATCCACATTTCAAAAGTTGTAATTCCGGTTGGTTAATGGTTGTAGAATAAAAGATTAAATTATTATAATCTAAAAAACCATCTTCTAATAACATTCTCATAAGAAGAACATTCTTTCCACATCCAGAAGATCTAATAATTAATAATCTAAAATTATCAGGAAATACTTTATTATTAAATTTACTCTTATGTCTATTTAAAATTGGTTTCCAAGTATCCATTTTTATTTATTATAAAATGACAACACAAAACCCTACAGAGGAATCTTTGCAAGAATTAATAAATTCAAATAAAAATAAATCAGTAGTAATCTCTGGTAAAAAATATTTTATTGGAAAACATGTAAAAGAACAAGTTAAAGAAAGACTAAAGGAAGGAGAGGGTAAGGGTCAGGGCCAGGGGGGCTTTCTTCCATTAGCTGCTTTAATACCTGCAATCATTGCCGGACTATCAGGTGCTGCTGGAATAGCTGGAGGAATTGCAACTACAGTTCAAAAAGCTAAAGAATCTCAAAAGACAGACCTAGAAAAAGAAAAACTACAAACTGAAATCGAGAAAATGAAGGTAGGGCAAGCTAAAGGGGGAGTGTCCGTTGGAAAGGGTCTCTATCTTAATCCATATGAGGGGAGTCTGCAAAAGTCTATGGGAAAGGGTCTCTATCTTGATCCTTATAAAGGTAGAGGTTTAAATGATTTTTTAAAAAATCAAATTTCTACATCTGAATCTTTATCTTCAAAAGATAAAGAAGATTTAAAAAAAATATGTAAATCTTTAAAGAATGGATGTCTTTGTAAAACTAAAAATGGTAAAGGATTATATTTAAAACGATTCGAACCAAAATGATTGATTTTTAATACCATTAAAATGGTATATGAAGAAAGATTAGCACTTTTAAAAAAATTACAATCTGAACAAGATAAATATAATAAAAAAGATTTAATTCAAAATACTGAATCTAGAATATTAAATGATGTAATAACACAACAACAAGAGCCAACAATTAAAGCTATAGAGGGATTAAAACCTAAAGAGTTAGAGTTTGATAAAAAACAACAAAAAGAATTAGAGTGGAAGGAAAAAAGATAAAGAAGAAAAGGATAAAGAAGAAAGAAATCAAAGAAAACGTAGAAGAACCTCTGATGTGAAAGAAGAAGAAATGTTTTTAAAAACAAAACCTCTTAAAATTGATCCTAAAATTAGAGAGGGTTTAAGTAATTCAATTAAACCCACATTTCATATTAATTCTGAAGGATATCAAATAATAACAATTAATAAACAAAACTTTACTTTGTATACAACTCCAGAAAATAAATCACACATTCATTCACAAAATGTTTATAATAATGAATATTTAGACTTTGAATTTACAGATGATTTTTATAGATTACTTTGTGGATATTCTTCAGATAATCTTCTGGAAATTGAAAAATATTTAAATTTAATAAGATTAGTGCGTGGTAGTTCTAAATCAAAACATATTCAAGATTTAAAGAAATATTTAAATAAAAATGAAAGGGGTTATATTGTTACAGAAGGTCAGGGCCAGGGTCAGGGAGAGGGAAAAGGCGAGGGTCAGGGCCAGGAGATAAACCCAATCAATCTTTTTATTGAATTAAGAAAACTATTAGCAGCTAAAAAAGCAGGACATAATAATTTAGATTCTGATATTTTAAAGATTTCTAAAGAATTATTAAAACAAGGAATAATTTCAAAAGATAAATTTAATAAATATACGAAGTTATAAAATATAAAATGACTCCTTCAATATTAGATTTTTTAAAAACATTTGGAATAAATACAAAAACAAATTTTGATTTAAAAGATTATGCAGATTATTTAAATTTAAAAATAAAAATATTAATGAATGATGAATTGTCGAGTCTGAAAGAGAATAAAATAATAATCAATTATCAAAATTCAAATGAAAAAGGATCTCATTGGGTTTGTATATATAATAAATCTATCTACTTTGATTCTTTTGGGATTAAACCCACTAAAGAAGTTGAAGACTATCTCTCGAAGGACTACACTTTTAATTCTTTACAAGTTCAACCTAATAATACTAAAATATGTGGTATTTTAAGCTTATATGTTTTGTATAGATTGAATAAATCCAAAGGAGAAGGTTTCACTTCCTTAATCCAAGAAATTTATAATGATTTAAAATCTCTACTAGGAAAATGGAGCTTCGCAACCCTCCAGAAGATAATTTAAAAAAAATGGTAAACATAATGTCAGATAAATATTCAAGAACTTTATCTATAAATTCAAAAGAATCAGACTTTACTATAAACTTTCAAGATTCAATTAAATTAGATCAAAATTTAAATTATGAATTAGGACTATTATGGTTTTGTGCTTATAATACTATTTTTAATATAACTAAAGATAATAACATATTTAGTTATGTAAGCCCAAAGTCTACAGATAAGATTATAATAACAATCGAACCCGGAGCTTATGAGATAAAAGATTTAAATAATATACTTTCTAAAAAAACAAATGGAGTCATTAAAATTAAAATGGATTTACCAACTTCAAAATGTATAATGACTTTAGAGAATATAGGAATTCATTTTCAAAATAATAGTTTCTTTAGAACAATTTTAGGATTTACACGAAACCATTATATCACACCTGTAGTTGAGAATATAACATCAGAAAATATTATAAAAATAATAAATACAAACACAATAAATATTCATTGCGATTGTATAACTGGTTCTTATAATAATGGTAAACAAACAAATGTTTTATATTCCTTTCCCTCAAACACAGTTCCTATGGGATATAAAATAGTTGAAAGAATGAATCCTCCAAATTATTTACCTTTATGTAGAAAATATATAATGGATATTAATTTTAAAATTCTTAATCAAGAAGGAGAATTGATTGATTTTAATGGAGAAGAGATTTCAATGTATTTACATTTGAAACAGGTTTGATCTACGTGAAGCCCTATATGTCATTTTAAATTATTAATAAATGAGTTCTTATATTCCATGTAATAGAGGTGGTGGAACAATAAAAACAGGGTTTAATACAGAAGAAATATTAACTTTAACAGAAAATAAATATATTAATGAAAGAGGTGATTCAATGAAGGGTGATTTAATTTTAAATGGACACAAGATAAAAGATTTATCTTTACCAACTGATGAAGCTGATGCAGTTAATAAAAAATATGTTGATGGTGTTAAAAATTATACTGATTTAACAACAACAAGAATTGAAAGTTCATTAACAACAAAAATGGATTCAATGGAATCAAAGCTTAATAATATCGAACAACGATTTAATGATAAATTTGACAAGTTACAAAGTCTGTTAACTGAACAAGTTGTAAAGTTAAATACTACCATATTAAACTCTAAAGATAAACAAATTATGAATACTAAATTTAATACAATATATAATATAATAAATGAGATGATTACATCATTTAATAAAAGACTTGTCAAATTAGAATCTCATACAACACACATTAACACCACACATAGTATTAGAAAAAGAGCTGCTGAATTAGAACAGAATAAAACATTATTACCCCATACATATAAACATTTTATAGAACCAAGTTTAATAACAACAAATAGTAAATCCTGGAGTGTTTTTATGGTTGTAAAGATTATTGATCCTTATTTCTTTTTATTTGATGATGATGGTGAAACAATGAAATGGTTTGTGAAATCTGATTATAATAGCAAGTTAGAAAAGGGTGATGTTATAATTACTGGTTATGATTTAACACATGGACATTGGTATGGTAAAACCCATTCAGGTAAAACTAATCCACATAAAACTAAAAGTAAGAATATTCATTTTTCTAGTTCACTTGTGCATTATATAGATTTAATATTTTATGAAAAAAAGGTTGATGTTGAAGAAGTTTGTAAAGCATTGATGGAATTATATAAAGACATTCTCTCAACACGAGGTTATTATGAAATGCGAGCATTAGTACCACATAATAAAGTCATGTTGAGAGTTTAATTATTTTTTTTATTATTAAAATGGAAGAAAAAATTTACCCAGAATTGTCATCAAGATATTATTCTCCCGAAGGTCCCAAAGGTTCCAAAGGTCCCAAAGGTCCCAAGCCTTCGGCTCCCACAGAACTTGAAATTATGAGAGTAAAAGAATTTAAATCAGAAACCTTACATTTACAAGATTTATTAAAGCATTATAAAAAGGTTAAAAATAGATGGAATAAAGGGAATACAGTTTTAAAAGTTATAGGTTATTCCCTAGGTTTTACATCTGCAATATTAACAGTTATTTTACCTGTGACACTTCCTGTTGTAACTCTTGCACCTGTAATTTTAGGAAGTATTTCTGTAGCTGATTCTTTCTTAACTGAAATAGTTTCATTATCTTATACTTCTAAAAAGAAAAGTTTATATCGTGAAGTTTGTTTATCAATAGAATTAGGAATCTCTAAATTATTTTTATTTCAATTGAAAGCTTTGGAAGATGGAATTCTGACAGATGAAGAGATAATGAAATCAAATCAAATAATACAAGATATAAAGAATGAGGTTTTAAGATTAAAAACTCAAGGGATTACCCAAGGGAAGGGGAAAAAGATTCAAAGAGAAAGATGGTTGAAGGAATATTAATCCTATATTTAGAAAAAATTTCTCAAGTTGATCAAACTAATATTTCAAAATTACAATCTAATGCATTAAAATATAAAGCTATAGAGTTTGAAAGAATTAAATCCTAAAATGACTCAAGTTGAAATTTGTAAAACTTTAGGTGTTTCAGATTCTACAATGAGAAGAATAAGAAAAGATTTAGGAATACCTTCTCCTTATAGGAAACCTGAGAGTAAGAAAACTAAAGATATTTTAGCTTCTGGTCCTACTGAAAGTCCTGAAAGTCAATTAAATAATATTACTCTAAAAAGTAAAATTTAAAGTATAAAATGGATTTCAATTCAATCATTCAAGAACCTGAAATATAAAAAGAATGTTTAAAACTTTTGACAGAGTTTAATAAACAGAGTGAGGAAACTAAACTAGATTCTGGTCGAGAAGCTATTATTCATCGTAGAGTACAAGAAGAAATAATAAAGAGATTAAAGGAACAGAATTTAGTTGATAAAACTTTTGATCAAAGGAATGAGAATGTGAAGAAGGAAATAGATAAATTATTATATGTTAGATAGTTTTTTATTTGAGGATAAAAATAAAATACCAAACATGTAATAATAAAAAGTATTATAATGAAAAATATTATTTTTCTAAGTTTACAAAATTTTAAATGATATTCTTTTTTAATACTATCAATAAGATTATATAATTTTTTGGCTTGATCCATAAGCTCATTATTCTTTGAATATCTTAAATTAATTGTCGACATTTTATATATTTGAAAATCACATAATCAGTCTTAGTTGGTTTTTATTATAATTAAACTCTTTAGGTGTTAAATCTTCAGTCTTGAAACATTTTTCCTCTATAGCTATCGAGTTTCGAACTTGAGGATATCTTGGGAGAGAATCTTTCAGAGGATATATAATCTCAACTTTATAAATATCAAGATCTGTAATTTTTAAGTTATAAACTTCATTTATTTTCTCAAGATTTTTTATTATAGGGATTAAATCATTTCCAATTGGAAGAGTTGTTTTTAAATCTGAAAGTATGAATCTTTTGTCATCATAATTTGATAATGCAATCTTTGATGATTCTTCTAAATACATGTCATGCTTCTTTGATTTAAGTTGATGAACTTCTACCAGTTTATCTTGATGGTTTTTATCTAGAGAATCTTTATAATCTTGATGTGTAATATTTTTAGATACACATTTTTGAATTCCTTTACTTTTATTATCTTTAAGAGTTTTTGTTTCTATAGTCATTATAGGTTGTTCAAGTTGAATAGTTGAATTCTTTGTTATTATTTTAATCATCTTGGTAGAGATCTTTGGTTTTTGAATCATTTCCAATGAATATTGTTTAGATCTAATGAATACTGCATCAATTATTGGTGTATTTGGTTTTTCATCTTTATAGGTGAATAATTCTCCAGATGAATTTATTAGTTTTGAGAGTGTTTCACTTTCTGCTATTTCCTTTTTAACATCTTGGGAATATATTTTTAAAAAGAAACTATCTGTATCCATTGCATTTAAAGATATTCGAGATTTAAAGTGGGGTATTAGAATATCATAATATGTTTCATACATTTGAAGTTTTGATAATTCTAAAATTGAGAAACCTATAAAGATTGGTTTGTTATATGTTTTTTCATTATTTTGAATTTCAACTGCTACTAGATTCTTTGAGAATATTTCTGCATTTTAAATGTAGGTTTTCCAAGCATTCGATTATATCTTGCAAAGTCTTTTTAGTATTTGATAATAATTCTATCCTTGTATACTTGTCTACATTTTCCATTGTTTTACCAAAGACTGCATTATTTAAAAGTTTATAGATCATGTCTAGGAATGCATTTCCATTTCTTTTTGCTTCGTTTCTCTTTTTAATATTTCCTTGTATAAATTTTTTCATAAATGGTAATTGTCTAAATCTTATAATACTATGAACTTTTTTAATTTCATTCCATGAGAGATGAAAAATTGTAAAACTCTATAATGACAAAGATAATATTCTCTATCATTTTGATCACACAAAAGTTTTGTGCTTGTTGATCTATTTTGTTTGATTTGCCAATCTGAAAGTTCATTTAGATCTATTTTCCTTTTTACTGGTGCAAATGGGAAATGTCTAGTTCCTGCTTTTATTTCATCTGGATAGATTAGATCACATTCTATTGCATATCCATATTCTGAATCTTTAGGGGTTGATAATATTTGATTTATAAGTTTATCTAGTTTTTCTTTTTCTTTTTCTTTTGGAATATCAAGGAATGAGAACTCTCCAATTGGTAAAGGATCAGACATTATACCCCCATATAGAGCAGTTGCATCAATATAAATTATTTCAAATGGATCAGTAAAACCCTGTCTTATTAATTTTGAATCTTCTTTTGTTATTTGTACATAGTTTTGATTTCTATCTTTAAAATATTTTTTAGTAATAGTCATTGAATTATTTGCAGATATTTCTCTACTTCCCATTACAGAGGAAATCCCTCCTCGGATATTATGTTTAAATATATTAAACATGTCAAGATCAGTTAATAATTCTATAACTTTATCTCTTGATTCTATATTTTGCTCAGTGAATATATCATATAATAATATATCCCAAGCTAGAGATGGTAAAGTTATATAATTATATGGTTTTAAGTCAAAAGCATTACAAAAAGTTTCAAAACAATCAGCTAGAATATAAACATCTAGAGATAGATATATGTCAGTATATTCCCCAATGTTTTTACAGTCAAATAATTGCCACATTTTCTGTGCTCTAGAATATTCTTGATCTGTAATCCCTGATAATGTAAGTTTTGAATAGAATATTTCTTTCTCTGGTAGTTCTTGATTATATTTATCAAATGAATCAATATAATCATATGGATAGATTCAGTGCTCGAAGTGGAACAAAATATGTGCCGGGATAGGCATGCTGTGGGACCCGGGATTCATGCACACATTATATATAGAGGGGGTCGCAGTATAAATAACTCAACAAACAACTTGCTGGTTTAACTAAAATAAATAAGAGAATATACCTACCTATCCATTACTGCTGCTTGGGAAATTCTTAATTGAATAGAGAATAGAGAATAAAGAATATATATATATATATATATACATACATATATGGATGTACTATGTGTGACCTTAATTGCAGTATTTGTGTGCCTATAAAATGAAATAAGTACCGGGATAAACCTATAGATTATATGAAATGAAGTGCCGGGATGCCATTCCGCCTACATAATCAATGCCGGGATAATATCCCGGCTATCCCGCCTCACTTCGAGCACTGGATAGATTCCTTTTGCCAAGCATGTAGAATATTCTTCTAGAGGAATATTATTTTTTATTAATACATGTTCTTTTGTATATTTAAAATTTTCTGGTTTCATTGTTTTTCCAACTGCATCTAAAGACATTCCTAGAAAGTTTAGAGAATCTATAAATTTTAAACATCCATATTGTACAGATTTATATTTTTCCTTTGTTGAACCAATAACTTTAAAAGAGTTTTTAGCATTTACAGCTAGAGCTTTTATAAATAAATGTATATCATATCCAAAAAGATTGTGAAATATAACTGGTATAAATTTAGGTTTTTTACAATTTAGATTGCAGTTTGTATGAGCTGCTCCTCTATAATTATTTTCCTTTTTAAAGTGATCATGATCTGGTACTTTTATATTGTTTGGATCTCTAGGATGTTTCTCATCAAGATCTTGTTCTTGGAAAGGTTGTTTGCACATCCAACAGTTTGTAGTATTTTGAAATTCTTCATATTGTTGTTCTGAAAAGTTTATTGGATAATCTGTTTTTATTATTTTAAATAATTCATGTTCTAGATCGTTTATAGTTTTGGTATAATGATTTAAAACATCTTCTGGGCAAGTTCCTCTAAATGAATATTCTTTAGATTCTATTAATTCAGGATAATTACTTTTAAAAAGAGTTTATAAGCTGAGGGTTCTTGTTTGGTTAATTTTATTGTATAAGATTTATTATTTAAGTTTAGAAAGTTTTTCATTGTTTCATTTGGATGCTCTTGAAAATAATCATTCCATGAATCTAATAAATTATTTTTTTCTATTATTTTTAAATATTCTTTTTCTAAATCTTGTTTTATATTTACTGCTTCAAAGTCTGCATATATCACTCCCAAAGATTTTAATAAATTAGAAAAATTTTTAAAGTGCATATCTTTGTTTTTAGGCATTTTAATTAAAGCTGGTTGATTCTTCTCACAAAGTCTTTCATGATTAACTATTGAGTTTTTAGTTGTTGAATAATGAAGACATCTTTTACATGTTGATCCTCCAGTGACTTGAGTTTTTGTCCGCATAAAACTTTGAAAGTTTTTTATTAGAACATAGTGTTGTTTCAAGTCTGGGTCTCTAGAGAGAGATTCTATATATTCTCGTTCTTGCATTGGTAGGTTTTGTTGTTGTTCTAATATTAAAAGATATATTTCTCTATTTTTATCTTGTTCTAACAATTCTTTATTTGAAATATGAATTGGTATAATATGATTTTGTAGATATTCATAAATATTAAGTTTAAGATTATTCAGTTTTTCAAATGCTGGAATGTCTTCTAATTTCATTGGGTGAGTGAATCCTTCTGGAAATATTAATTCCTTTTCATATTGTTTGTATTTTGAAACTCTTTGAGGATTTGTAGCTTGAGGATATAAATGTGCTAGGATTGACCAAATGAAACATTTATCATCTTCATTTTGAATGTTTATAATATATTTGGATTGAAATGGTGTAGGAATATATGATTTTGGATTTGGAGGAGAAGCTCTCCAATATTCAATCTCTATAGATTTAAAGGATTGAAATCTTAAATTTGATTCTCCCAATTCTTGTTCTTGTTGTTCTTGTTGTTCTTCAAACTCTTTGCATAAATCTTTTATTGTTTTGTTTATTCCTTTTGTTGAGAATAAATATTTATAAGATGTTTCAATATCAGAGTTTAGTGGGGTTGTTTCTATTTCCTCTCCGCGATAATAAGATGTTAAGATTTTAACTTTATATTTTATAATGTTAAATCTTGATCGAGTAAATCTTTTTAAAGCATCTTGCATCGAGTTTAATATCTTTGTTTTATTTTTTAATATATAATCTGAAATTCTTGAAGAAAACACTTGCTCTTCGATTACATCTATATGATTAAAGTTGTCCCAATTATATTTTTCTTTTTCATCATCAGAATCCTCGGAATCACATTCAGAATCAGAATCTCTTTCAGAATGGCTTTCAGAACGACTTTCAGTATGGCTTTCAGAACGACTTTCAGTATGGCTTTCAGAATCTTTAGCACACTTCTTTACATGTTTTAAATAATAAGATTTTATATTAAATTTTGTTTACATGTAGGACATTCAAATCTTTCTCTGTTTTTAGCTTTTCCACTACATCTTTCAAAGTGTTTATCATATCCAGATAATAGATATCTTACATTACACTTGGTACAGATTTTAGAGTTTGAATCATCTAGTTTATTAATTTTTAATAAATGATCTTTTGATTTTTCATGAGAAAGTAGTGCGGTTTTATTTTTAAAACTTTTTTGACAAATAGTACAATTCATTTCTTTAAGAGTTTTTTTCATTGAGTACTCTGTTTTTATTTTTTTTTAGAATTTTTATTTTTATATTAAATTTAGCCGTTTGCACGTTTGCACGTTTGCCCGTAGTAGTGGATGAATGATGCTAACTGGTCACTTTTTCCCTTTTTTCTATTTATGGGTGATTAGTGGAGATGGTACAGTTGGCTATTGGTCACCCTTTCCCTTGTTCCATTTATGGGTGATTGGTAGAGGCGGTACTGTGGGCTGTTTTATATAGCACAGCTTGGGTGTAGGGTGGGGTGTGCCAGTTAGCATCATTCATCCACTACTTACCACCTACCGTCATGGCAATATTCACAGGTTTCGACAAAACATATTTAGACTTCTTTGTGATTATCGCAGGTAAAATCATGACAAACTTATCTTAACCGTCACTCGTCGGTCCGCATCACAGATTTTGCGTTCTTAGACATGATAAAATTCATATCTCATCAGGTCACATGATTACAAGTAGAGGTAACCTCCCATCATAGACCACGGAACCTAATTAAAAGTCACAGCAATAACAGAAATACTGAAAGATCTTGATCCGGAGGCAAATTAATCTGCGAATTCCATTACAAACTAATAAGCAGTTCTACTAAATGCAAACTTGTTCAAACTTGTATTTTCAACTGGATTTTAAGTCGAAGACTCAAAAATATTTAGAGGGTGGCACCTTTCAAAAAAAGCTTTAAAGATCTTTAGGATACTCCACCAAGCCAAAAAATCAAATCGTTTGCGGTATTTTTACTGTACCTGCTACTTTGCAAATAGCCCATGGCAACACTAATAGAATTTCTTTCCTCATTGACACTGAGTCTTGCCTATCAATCTAACCTAAGACTTTCACTTTATCCCCTACTCCAACAGGTAAATTGCGGACCACCAACAGTTCTAATATTCTCACCTTTGGTACCGTAAACCTCAGATTCCATTTAAAACTAATTATGAAACAATTCAATTGATCTTTCACAGTCGCCGCCACTTTACAACCAATTATAGAAGCAGATTTCTTAGAAACTTTCAGTTACTTGGTCGATTGTAGAGTCAAAACACTAATTCTAGAGTAAACAACGATAATGACAATGTCCGTCACAGCATTATTCCACATAACAATTTATCAAACTTGCATACGAGAATTGACACTGTAAACGACAGGTTGTCGAATCCGAATTTAAAAGTTTGAAAAAACAGTCAATGTTTCTCATCACCTTGGGCTTTGGTCATTCATGTAATGCAAAAAGCGATGATAATCCACGCTCATGTTGTGATTATCGAATTCAATCACCGTTTATGACTGTTTTCCCATGCCATTGAATACCGACATTTTTTTACAGTAAGACAATTTTTTTAAAGATAGATTTAAAAAAGCAAATCATCAAATCCCAATTATCAACTCAGATATTCACAAGACAACTGTAATCACTTCTTGCCATTTTTTTGAATATTTATTGTTGCCTTTCAGTCTACCTAACGGGGCTCAATCTTTCCAAAGTCACATTAATCAAGTAATAAATTTTTAAAGACAATAACTAGGCGACATCTGGATATTTTTTCCAGATACCGTAACTCACAAAATACATGTTGAAAAAGTACTTTCAACATTAGGTTAAAAAATAACATGATCATCAACTGTAATAAATGTTTGATTTTCGTGGATGAAGTACAAAATTTAGGTCATTTCAGGACAAATGAAATGGAAAGTTTATTGGTATATTAATTATTGATACGGAATACGTACATAAACGCATACATATCAACAATCAAAAACAACCTACAAACATGATAAATAATTCTGATTTTGGAACTACTATTTTGACATATTATTAAGTAATAGGTTAGTTTACTTAATTATGTAATATTTATTTATCATTCTTTTTTTATAATAATGTTAAAGACCAACATTTAATTAACTCTTTCGTACCCAAATTATTTATTGGATTAGTTTTTAAATTATTGTAAAATAATTAAATTACCGTATTTTACGGGACCATAAGGCGCAATATCGTTGATCGATTGCTAACAGTTTTACTTTCATACATAAGAACGCACATCCCATGAAGCTGTACTTTGCAAAGAAATCTTCTGTAAGTGTAAACTCAGGATCTGTTATCAGAAGATAAATATTCGCAACGGCAACTGATTCGCTCAATCTGGTCTTGCATTTGTCACTGCCGCGCGTTTTATCTACATATGGGTCTGGGGAATGACATCCGAGAAGCTGTACAAGAGAGCCCATTATCAATAATAACACGACAACAGATTGAGTAACTATCTGAGGCAAGCCTGTGTTGAAACTGTACTGACGAAGGATGAAGGGCAAATTGGTGGCTAGGGGATAATAGTGGAAATTGGTGTCACTTTCCACCAAGCGGAAGAGCAATGTCAATTGGGTGCTACCTCAACAATGTGGGATATGTCGAGAAATCAAGGAATGCTTTCTCATCGAAGTATCGGATAGAAGTGCGCCAATACTGCTGACGACAATTAAGGAGACCATTGCCGAAGGGACCACCATATACTCAAACAGCTTGAAAGCATATAAGACAGAAGAACTAGAGTGGGCTAGATTTGAGCACTTCAAGGTCAATCATCGATATAATTTTGTGGATCCCGAGACAGGCGCACATTACGCATACAGTGGAAAGGATATGAGTATCAGAAAAGTGGAGGAATAAAAGGCACGGAAGCACTGATCGTCACTTCCCGAAGTCTTAATTGTCCGAGTTCATGTGGAGAAGCAGTATTTGCGATGAGATGCTATTCTGGATGAGTTGAAGAATCTTATGCCGACTGTTACTAGAGAATGATTATTCTATTGTTTATTGCATAAATTAGTTAGAAAGATTTTTTTAATTGATGAGGTCGAGATAACCGGAAAGTACAATTATTTGATATAGATATTTATATTAAAGATAAATTAATTTCACAATACTCATAATTGATAATAATAATTGATAATAATAATTGATAATAATAATTAATAATAATAATTAATAATAATAATTAATAATAATAATTAATAATAATAATTAATAATAATAATTAATAATAATAATTAATAATAATAATTAATAATACTAATTAATAATAATAATTAATAATAATAATTAATAATAATAATTAATAATAATAATTAATAATAATAATTAATAATAATAATTAATAATAATAATAATTAATAATAATTATTAATAAGAAGAAAATTAAAGACAAAAACAATATTTATTCTACCATCTAAGAGATGAGGGGTTTATAAATTCGAGTTTTGGAATGATGTTATAAGAGGTCCTTAAGCAATTCTTGTCATTTATTCTGTCATAAATACTTTTAGCAGTTTTATTAACGAGAGGTAACTGTATAATCGTTGACTTGTAAACATTTGTAACTTTTTCAAATAGATCTTTCTGTTCTTCCTTATGTTCTGTTCTTATTTGCCCTCCTCCATTCAAGCATCCTGGTAAAATATACATCATTCTATTTTGTATTAATCTTTAAAACTGACCCTTTGGACAAGCCATAATCTCAATGAATTGATAATTACATTTCTTCAGCCGAACCCTTTGAACAATGGTCTGAATATTACGAAATCCATAAGCACTTGCAAATGTCAACAGAGGTTCGACATGTTCATCTGATTCAGAAATCAATGAAACTTCCTTCAATGGGAAAATATTTGATATGATCTGATGAAAATTACAAAATTACTTGGAAATCTGAGTTTCTAAACGTTTTATATTTAACACGGGGATCCTCTGAGAGATTTGTGTGTAAATCGATATTGTATAATTGTTTTGCACAATATCTGAAAGTAAACTCTAAATATCCTCCAGATCCCGATCCTTCGTGAGTATAGAACTTATTTACTTTATTATTATCATTCAAAGAAAACCTGAATTGTGCAGTTGAATATATAAAAATGGCAATGAATTTAAAATGCAAAATCTATAGTGAATATTTAAGAATTATTTCTATAGATCATCGAAAAACTTTGCTTTTAAATGTGACACGCTCTAATAAAACAGCCCAAAACGACCAATGTTCCTGTACCAGATTACCAAGAAATAAGATAAGGAAAATAATGTACCTTATTACTTTAAATTTAATCTCTACAATTTCAATATATTATTACATGATATTAACTTTTTATTTAATCTTAACTTATGCAGAAGAAGTTTTGATAAAATGAATGAAATTTATATTTGTTTATAGTGATTTTTTCTACCAAAGCTAACAAATGTCGGTTTTGTATTACTTACAATACAAAATTATCAATAGATTATGTTTCGTTAATTTGTCAAGAATATTTTTAATTGAATGTGAAATTTGAGATCTGTATAAGAAATTAAAACATAATTATTAAAAAAAGTAATATAATGCAGGCGTGACCGTTCAAAATAGCTCAATTAATTGTAAATATTTATTATTGAAATAATAAATAATAATAATAATAGGTGTGACCAGTACCCTTGCGATATGTTGAGTTTAACCAATACTCATAGGGAGACAAAATATCTTGTCGGATAACGACAGAGTATATATATATATATATATAATAATGTTGACAATTCCAATAAAACGAGTTATTTTCGTCGGGCTATTTTGACGGGGTACTATAACGCAGGTGACCCCATTCATCGTGTGAGGATTCATTATATCGAGACTGACAATTTAAACAAATATTGTCTAAACGCTGGTCTTGACGAATGTCCAAAATCATCACAATGAAATTTGAGTCATAATGAATCATATGCACTTGTACATACGTAATTAGTCATGAACATGAGTGAGACAAAATAAACTCAGAATGTGCTCCCTATTATGTATTGTATTTTTCAGTGTAGGCTTTAACGGGGATTTCAAACGCACACATGTTAATTAAATTGATTACATAATTATTTTTGAGCCCTTCGTAGTTTTAAAATGTCAAAAAGGCAAAGTGATAAATTGGTTAAGAAAATTCGCAATTTGGCGACTTAGGAAAAAAGCTAAAAATTATTAAAATATTAGAAAATGGTGGTAAATTTACAGCTGTAAGTGATTTTAAATTGGCTGAGTCTACAGTGCGATCAATTGTGCGAAAAAAAGATCAAATTAAAAAGCCTTGTGAGAGAGAATGTTACTCTAATTCAGTGGCAAAAGTTTCACGAACCAGAAATGTTTTGATGATGTAAATGGTATTACGCATCGAAGATAAAGATTGTATTCAAACTTTGTTAAAATCACACAGCGAATGGAAAATGAACTGCCATACATACCAAGAACATGACGTCTCCGAACCTGTTCCCATGCAAAATTTAACTGTTAAAACCATCGAAAAGGCCCTGTCACTTCACAATCAAAAAATGGAATTGTTAGAAGAGAACGACGAAGATTACGAGCGGGTGAGTACTGTTAAACGTCGGTGTAATGCATTACTTAACAGTTATCGGCAAATTTTATGCAATAAACTTAGAGGCCAAACAATGCATCTAGATTCCTTTTTGCAACGTAGAACAAAATGAAAAAATTAATAAATATTTTTGATATTATTAATGTTTATTTAATAAATAAAGTGTTTTTCGAGTTTTACAATGTTTTTTTTCAAAAATCCCCCATTGATCGCGAGATTTCGCTTAACGCGATCAAGAACGTATCCCCCGCGTTGAACGGGAGTTTCTTGTAAAGTAGAAACGGGAAAAAATTAAATTTACATTTTTTAACAATGATGAGTAAATTTCAAATCGAAAATTATATAAGATACAACCAATTTTGGATGGATTTTAATTATATTGAAGGAATTGAACAATAGAATTAAAATGTAACGTAATGATATTCAGAATGTATGCATTTTAAAAATACAATTAAAATTAAATTATTAATATAATTTTAATTTGATAAACTCCCAACTAATAAGTACCTAATCACTTATATCCAATCCCATATTATCAAAGTTATCTTTCCTCTAATTAGAACGTAATTACTTACATTCCCCCACAAATATTTCTCTTAAAAATCAATAAATGTACTAAATATTTTTATTCAATTGATAATTTTTAGTAAATTTAAAAATATTCCAAAAATCCCATTAAACTATTTTTATATGTATTTTAACTCTATCAAAAAAATTATTTGTCTTCAATGAATTTAAAGAGAACATTTTCCCTTTTCAATAGATATCTCATCTGTTTAGTGGATATTGGCTATTTTAGTAGATATTGATCCTTTTGAAGATTCTTATGACGCTATAATGTGGTATGTTGCACAATATTTATTTAAATATATTTTATTTTTATTGAGAAAGTTACCTTGATGGAAACTTAATATTTATTAGAGAACTTTATCTGTTTTATTGGGATTTATTCACATAGATAACATAGTGTTTCAAAGATCGATAAATAAGTTTGGGAATAACATACATTTTAAGAGTTCGATTCGTTTGAATAATGAAGTGATTAGAATAGAGAATTAAGATCATTTGAATAGATCTGTTTAAAGGAAAATTTAATCTCAAGTTAGTGATTTAGTTGGTTTAATGTTGATTAAAATGTCCAATAATTGTGAGGATTTTTAAAGTTTTGATTGCTACTCTGTATATCTTTTAGATCTCAGTAAACATTATTACATTTATAGATCATATTAAACTATTGAAAACACGAAACAGCCAATTAAAATTGAATATACATGTAAGTTTAGTTTTAAGAAATTATTTTACATTTTTAGAAAATATTTAATCTATTTGCTAGCATGAAACAACCAATCAAAATCATACTATCGAATAGCTTAATAATTTTTAGACTTCTTAGTGGCACATTATTTTTCTTAATCAACAAAGTCTTTCACTAATACCAATAATAATTAAAAATTTTTAAATGCTTTCACTTTTATTATCTTTCTTGATTAATTATCTGTTCTACAGATTTACTGATTAAAGTTAGGTTATTCGATTGTCTTTACTATGACACCAAAATAAATTGTGTATATCACTAATCTTTTTAACTTGATAAAATTTAGAATTTATTATTACTTTTATTAATATTTTTATTATTATTATTATTATTATTATTATTATTATTATTATTATTATTATTATTATAAATAATAAATTAATATTTATTATTTCATTTTGAAAAATATTATTTAATTTCATCTAATTTATATTATAAGTTTTATCATTTACTGTAAAAAATTTAATAAATTAATTGTTTGCTGATTTTTAAAAATATTATCATTAAAATTGATTTTCCCTTATTAAACTACATTTTAAATAGTTATGCATTTTAAACCAGTGATTTATAATAATAAATCAAAAAAAGTAATTTATGATATTGAAACAAGGCATGAAACGTCTAAAATCAGATCATAACAGAATCATCCCGTTACATTGTCAAACAGTATCATTTCCACCACCACTAGGCGTTACCCCGATTATACGATGAAGGTATTCTAAAATCTTAAAATAAAAGACGGCACAAATTTTTAATATAAGTGTTGAAATGTCAAGCGATATGAAAGTGGTTTGATTCATGATCGGTTGCCGATTGATGAGTAGAATGTATGATATAGAACACTACGTTTCAATCTCCAGGTGCAACGTACTCCGACCACTACCAATAGTTGAATAATACCCAATGGTTCATCATTACTAACAAAAATCTGACTACCCTTACACAATAACCATTACAAAGAAGTTCGATGCAGAAACTCGACTATTTAATACCAAGTCAGCGTAAATCCTAATCACCATCCAGAATGGAACTACGAAGAGCTGGGCTCGATGTAAATTGACTGACAATCTTGTCAAATTCCAAAAAGACTGCAGAAAATGAATAGTAAATGCCACGCTAGAAAGGGGAATGACATGGCAGAGAACGGAGTCGCAAATCCAACTCCAGTGGATAGAAACACTCCGAAGAGAGAAGAAAAATTATCTGGGAACACGGGCCCACATATATGGGTAGAGAAAATCTAGGCACTACGTATACTTCTATATGTTGTGCGATAAACGATAGTGTGTGGTATACAAACAATGTATTGAATCAACAATGTTGATTAGGTACACCCAATTCCGAAATTTAGTAACCTCTATAATTCACGTTGGTGTGCACACCAATTGAGGTGAGTTACCATTTACGTGAAAATGAAGTTACTCAATTTCAATTATTCTATTCAGTTATTCAATTTTTTAAAAATGATTTTCAGGTAATTTTTTTAATTCCAGGTAACTAAGACTTGAATTTTGATTTTATATAATTATGAAATCATTATTCAAGTTCTTAAATATTACTGTTAGCCAGCATTTATAATANGTGTTTAGTTTTATGAGAGAAGTCTACCCCTAGATATCTGTACATATTAGAATCATCAATTTTTGGTAAGGTTTCGCCATAAAGTAGGATGGGTTGGTAGTTGTAGTCATGATCAACATGGAAGTATCCAGATTTCGAGGGTTTAAAACGAAGGTTGACTTTTGTTGCAAGGGAAACGGTAAGAGATAAGGCCGACTTGATATTTGAGTAAGAATCAGATATGAGCACAATATCATCAGCATATGCAAGGATGCTAATGTTGTGATTATGGAAAAGAAAAGGATGAGTTTGTAAGACATTGCGGAGTATGAAATCAATGGAAAGACAGAACAAAGTCATTGACAAGGGGCAGCCTTGTTTTACACCTTTATATACTGGTGTATAATCCGATTTTTCACCCTCACATTCAAAGTAGGTTTGTACATTGTTGTACATGTCTTGAAGAAGAGTGATGGTATTGGTATGAAGACCCATCTCTGAAAGAGTATGCCAAATGCGTTCATGAGGAATAGATCCAAAGGCATCCGCTATATCCAGCCAGATGATATGTAGATCATTTTTCTTGCGATAGGAGGAGTCTTTTATAAGGTGAAGAATAAGATTGTGTTCCGCACATCCATCAGGTGCGCAGATAGCTTTTTGGTTAGTTGTTAGGAGATTTCCGTTACTGATCCATTCAAGAAGACGGTTATTCATTAGTGAGGCAAATATCCTATAGGCAGTGTTCATAATTGAGATCGGTCTCCAGGAGTTAGCCTCGTGGCTTATTTCAGCTTTACCAGATTTAAGAATGAGTCGGGTACGAAAGGATTTCCAGCATACTGGAGATCTGGAATTACGAAGGATGTTGTTACATAAGGCAAGGATGAGCTCAAAGTTAGGAGATATCTTTCTCCAGTCGCTTAGAGAGATTTTATCAGTACCAGGGGCAGTATTGTCAAGTTGGCAGAAGATGCTTTTAATGTCATCAATGTCAAAGGGAGTGATGGTGAAGGATTCAGAGAGTGTTGGGTACTGATAGTTAAGGTCAAAGGTGCAATCAGAGGTTTTGTTAGCGAAGAGTTTTAGGATATTATCCATATTTGGTGTGTGAGTTTTCACTTCATTATTTAAGAATTTTGGAGATTTCCTCTTTAGGGGCAAATTTATATTTCTGTCTCTTGGTAAAGACCAGTTCTTTACTAACTTTATAATTTTTATGAATTATGTCCGACGCTTTCTTTGTGATGTATTTATGAGGATTAATGCTTCCATTAATTCTCTCAATCTCACTTAAAGCAGCATCGCACTCTATTAGATTATTGTTAAGATTAATAATTAGACAATTGATAAATGGTCGGAATTTCCGCACATCATCAATTGGCAATTTGCAATAATTATAATTATTTATAGTTGTTTTAATATTATTTATCATATTGGGTATATTGGGACTAGTTAATTTTTCACGTTTAATAAGGCATTCGATAAAGTGACATATATAGAATGCAGAGTCAGTCGGTATGAAGCAGCGAGGGTATTCAAGGTTTTGAAGTTCAATTTTGACAGGGCTAACAATTTTTTGGATATCAAGAATGGTTTCGAGAATATTTTGAGCTAGAAAGAGGTGAGTAGAAAGGCTATCGTCAAGAAGCGGGTCAATGAGGACAGCAAGTCGACGGTGTTTGTCGAGTAGAAAAAAGAACCAGTTGTCCTTACCATCAGACATGGGCATGATAATCTCATTCCATTGAGCAAATTCAGAGAATGGAAAGGTGGCAAAGAAGGTTACATAGTTATGCTGGATAAGTGCATTTCCTATGAAAGGGTCCACAAAGATAGAGGAGTTTTTCAAGGCATTTGAGAAGATGTATGCCTTGATTGCGTGTTGGGACCATCATGTCGACTCTTTCTCAACATTATTACTGAAGATAAGGGTATCAGGAAGAGGTCGTTTGACAATTTCGCTTTCAGAGAAGGTAGCCTCGAATTCTTGCGACTCAAGTATTGGGCGTAAGTTGTTCACATTATCGGGGAAGCTATCCTGTACTTGGGAGATCACAAGCGGAGTGGGGATATTGCCCGGATACACGTAAGGTTCAGGGTGGTTTTCGAGGATATGTTGTCGGGCAAGGTGATGAGAGATCCATGATCCACAAAAACAGTATATCTCCTCATCAGGGTAAAAGATAAGTTTTTTATGCTTGACCTTTATATGGTTAATAATGGTCATAAGGGGGGTGTCAATGTCAAAGGTGGTTTACATTTATTACGATTTTTGCTATAGTTGAAACAAGTAAGGTTATTGGAGGGTGATATCCGTATTTCAGCGCGGCTCATATATTCAAGATCACATTGGTCTATGTGTTGAAAGTGGACAATGTGATTATAAATTTGTTTGAAGGTTATAGGATTTGGCGCAAATTTATTCTCACCGGGGGCTCTACATTGAATGCAATCAATAAGTGTGTTTTCGTCAATTTTAAATCTATGAAAGTCCCACGCGTGTTTAAAGATTTTTTTACGATTATGGACAGAAATAGGACTGCATAGTGTTGTCCTGCATTTCGATCTGCATTCAATTTTACCCCTACCATTAAGTTTGAAAAATATTTTGTTGTCTAGTTCACTCTCATCTGCGGTTTTTGGGATGAAGACATTGCGTGTGTGTTTGGCTAGCGTAATGGGTGTGAGGTAATTAGGAGATGGGGCAGGGATATTAGTCGCATACACTTCGTATTGTTTTATTTAATACTTCCATTTGTGATTGTATTCTTAAAGCTTCTTGGATTTCGTTGCATTCAGATTCAGAAGGAGTAGGCGCAGTGATTTTTGGGGTGCTGATATGCTCAGTAATGTTGGTAGTATTAAATTCAGGCGTATTATGAAGAGAAGCTGTTGTCATTAGGTGTGGATCAGTGACGTTGTTAGAAGGAGATGACCTTGTGGGTTGGAGAGGTGGGTCTTCGTCATTAGAGGGTATACTGCTGCTCGATAGATTCACATCATCTATGTCCGAGTTGAAAAGATCGGTATTTGGCTGGGGATTCGCAGAAGATTGTGGAGGGTTGTTAAGAGTTTGAGAATTAGTTTCATACATAGGAAGGGGGTCAATTGTGTCATCGAGGTCACAGCTGTAGTGTGAAGTGTCAATGGTGTATTCAGAGCAGGAGGTGGACGAGGAGTTAATAGAGTTTTCAGAATCATTGTCAGTAGAATCATTCAATGGAGAACGTTTAATATGAGTGGGGGCAATACTGGATTCATCAGTATTGATATTGGACATAGATATATGATGTTTATGGGTTTTCACTTTCTTGTGATTATTAATAAAAATATTTTCCAAATTATTAGTTTTATTTTTATAAATAGAATATAGGGTTGTGTATTTACCCTTTTGAAAGCTTTTTTTATCATTAAAAGATTTTATTACTTTATTATTATTAATATCATTAAGAGTTGGAGGAGGGTTTTTAAGATCCTTGGGCTTATGGATGAAGGCATTAGGGATAGGCTCAGAAAAATGACGTTTCAAGGAGGTTCCAAGGTTTTTATTAGACAGAGTTTGAGGTATAGTGTGAGTATTTGGAGAGTTAGCTAAGTAATTGGCCGTATTCATCGGAGTAAGAAAGGTATCAGTAGTTTGTGGATTTGGAGTTTGTTCTCCAACTAGATTTTCTAAGGTAGATGAAGAACTAACAAGATTTTCGCTGAAGGTGACAGTCTTTGAAGAGGCGAGTCGGCCGTAGGCCGGCGAGCTGCGTGTTTTCTCGTGTTCCGCAGGAACACGAGAAAAATTTTTTGGAGATAAAGTGTGAAAAAAAGTGTGATATTTAAACAAGGAGACATCTTTTTTTAATATTGAAAGTTTATTTAAATTAATAAAATTGGATATATTAATAGTAATAATATTTACTAACTCACTAGAAAATCCGTTTGAGGGGACTTCTGTAGAGTTTTTAAGATAATCTAATATTAATTTTTTAATAATATATTTAATTTTATTTTTAAAAAATTTATCATATTTATTGTTATTAGAGTTATTTAAATTATCAATAGAATTATTTAATTTATATTCATTATCATAAATTAATTTGTTATTAGAAATATTACCAGTTAAATTATAAATAGGATTATTTAAATTACGATTACCATTTAAATTATCATTTAAGTTTATATTACAATTTGAATAATTTAAATTATAATCATTATAAAAATTTTGAGTATAATTACCATTATTTAGAATGTGGATCCTACGGGCAGGGCAGAAGGATTTCCACGAGGCATTAAATAAAACATTGGGTGCATCATCTGTAATCTTACCTTCTCGGTGGGGTCCGGTAGGATGGGCTGTTCTGTTCAGGCCCGAGGAGGCATTCACTGAGGCATTAAAGATATTATCCTTGGTGAATACGTTATATTTGTTCAAAATCCTCCTAGCAGGACAGAGTCTGCTGGTCGTCATTTCATGAGCCTTTGGTGTCAAAGTTTTAGAAGCACTTCTTCTGTCTGGAGGAGCTGTAGTATAATTATGGATTGCAGTTCCATCAGTTCTAGAAGGGTAGTTAGATTTAGAATATAAAAAGTTTGTCTTATCGCTATCTCCAGTGCTGGAGCTTCTTCCTTCCGTTTTAGAAGCACTTCTTCTGTCTGGAGGAGCTGTAGTATAATTATGGATTGCAGTTCCATCAGTTCTAGAAGGGTAGTTAGATTTAGAATATAAAAAGTTTGTCTTATCGCTATCTCCAGTGCTGGAGCTTCTTCCTTCCGTTTTAGAAGCACTTCTTCTGTCTGGAGGAGCTGTGGTATAATTATGGATTGCAGTTCCATCAGTTCTAGAAGGTAAGTTAGATTTAGAATATAAAAAGTTTGTCTTATTGCAATCTCCAGTGTTGGAGCTTCTTCCGTCCGTAACTGCTTCATAGGAGTCACCGGCCGATTTCTGCCCAGTGCTATGAATGATATATAGCAGTAGTTCTGCTAAGCACTGGGTAACGGCGGGTAACAAATAATTGAAAGGATTTAGATTTTTAAGATGCATTTGAAAAATTTTTTGGAGATCCCGCATCATTCAATAGATATCAAGGTCTAGTGACCTGGTTATGTAAGTAATTCTTTGGAAATTATTATATCATCTTACATCCCCCTCCATTTAAAACTTTTGATCCATTCTACATTTCGAATTATTTCTTTGCCTTGCTTATTCTTTAGAACATAGCTTCTGTCATGTCGTTTTCCAGTTATTTCATAAGGCCCTTCATAACTTTCATCCATCTTTCTAGTATTTTCTTTTTTAACCAATACTTGGTCTCCAACTTCAAAATTCCTATAATTTTGTCTAATTAAATTCTTAAATGTTTTGTTTATGTTTAATTCCCTCCACGATTTCCCTTCTCCGATTATTAGCATCATTATTTTGTATATCCAAATTCTCTTTTTCCATCCATTGTCTACAAATATTCCGCCCAAATATTATTTCAGAGGGCGAAAATCCGGTTGTCTGCTGTATCGTCGCATTTAACATAAATTCCACATCTGGCAATATTTCTGCCCAATCTTTATGCCGTTTGTCTTTTAACGTAATTGCAATTGCATCCCTTATAGTTCTAAATTGCCTCTCAACTAAACCGTTTGTACTATGATGATATGGGCTTGAATATATTATTGTAATATGATGCGTTTTCAACACTTCTAAAAGGAGTTGAGATTCAAATGTTTTTCCTCTATTGGAGTGAATGATTTTAGGGGCACCAAATTTCAAAATCCAATTTTCTCTTAAAATCTTTGCCGTCGTCTTTTCATCCTGATGAGCAACTGCCGTCAATGATATATACCTACTGAATTGATCAATTATAGCTAAAATATATTGTTTTCCATGAATTGTTTTCTTAAATGGTCCACAGAAATCAATAAATATCTCTTTGAAAACTTCATCTGTACTCTGTTTAATCAGCGGTTCTTTTGTTCGTCTTGTCCACGTCTTCCGTTTCTGACACTGTTCACAATTTTCAATCACTCTTCTAACTTCATTTTCACTAATTTTCATTTTCATATTTTTCCGTGCATATTCGTAAATTTTTTTTACCCGTGCGTGACATAAATCTTTATGTATATTAAAAATTACACCTTCATTATTTACTTTTATTTCTTGGTCCATATTTTCTATGGCCAATATTTAAGTTTTATTTTTATCTACCTTGGCGTTTTCATGAACTGTTTGGCACTGACTACATGAAGTACAGTCTTTCCTTGATAGGGCATCTGCGTTAGCATGTAATTCTCCTTTTCTGTATTCTAATTTGATATCTAGCCCACTTAAATAGTTAATCCATGTCTGGAATTGTGCTGTAATTGGCTTTTTTGTATTTATCATAAAGATTATAGCTTTATGATCGGTTCTTAAAGTAAATCTTTTTCCATATAGATAGTGTTTGAAATGCTGAGTAAAATGATAGATTGCAAGCAATTCCTTTCGCGTAATGCAGTAACCGATTTCGTGCTTATTCATTGTCTTTGATCCATATGCAATAACTTGTTCTTGTCCATTACTACTCAACTACGAAAGCACTCCCCCAATCGTATCGAAACTAGCATCTGTATCTAAAATAAAGGTTTTTCGTAAATCCGGAAATCCTAGTACTGGGTAGACGTTAACGCTTTCTTTAGCGTGTTGAAATTTGTTTCACATTCTTCAGTCCATATAAGTTTATCTTTGTTAGACCCACATAACCTTTCTAATGGTCTTGCATACTTGGCGTAATCTTTAACAAATTTTCGATAATAATTTGTTAAGCCTAGAAAGCTTCTTAAACGTTTAATACATTTTGGTTTTTCATATTCTTGCATTGCTTTTATCTTTTCATAATCTGTCTTAATACCATTTTTATTTATAATGTGTCCCAAAAATTTTATTTCTAGTTTGTTAAAACAACATTTTTCTAAGCTTATTTTCAAACCAGCTTCTTGAATCTTTCGAAAAACTCTTTCTAGTCTTTTTTTATGTTCGATTTTATTGTCTGCAAATATAAGGATATCGTCTAAATAAACAATTGCTTCTCTCCAATTAAGATCACCCAAAACTTGAGTCATTAATTTTTGAAAATTTGCTGGGGCAGCTTCAATTCCAACAGGCATTCGGTTAAAACAATATTGACCATCTTTTGTTGAAAATGCAGTCTTTATTTTTGATTCCTCTTCTAATTCCACTTGATAATAAGCATTACCAAGATCGATAGTGCTAAATATCTGTGCTCCATTTAGGATATCCATCATCTCTTCAATATTTGGTATTGGAAATCGAGGTCTCTCCGTAATTGCATTTAGTGCCCGAAAATCCAAACATATTCTAATATCTGATTTATTCTTTTTTAACACACATACCAATGGGCTATTCCACACCGAGTCACATTTTTTTATAATTCCTGCTTCTTCCATGTCTTTTAGCATGTCTTGTATTTTGTGAGCAATATGAATCGGCTGACGTCTAGGATTAATTGTCACTGGGCTACCTCTAGTAACTATCTTATGTTTAATTAACTGTGTTTTTCCTACATCCCATTTATTTTTCATGAATATATCCGAAAATTCTTTAAGTAATTTATTAATCGTTGGGTCGATAATTCCTTTCAAATTGTTTTCCTCTAAATTCATTAATTGATTTTTTAATTTTACTTTAGTTACTGCCTGTAATTTAATATCAAAACAATTCATCATTTCTACGCCTGCAATTACGCTCGGGTTAATCTTATTTGCCACAAAGAATCTTATTACCAATTCTAATCCCGAAATTCTCACTTTTAGTAATATTGTTCCTATGATTTTAAGTGTGCTCTCGTTTGCACATGTAACCATAATATTGGATTCCCCTATTTTATCACGCATCTTTAATTTACTAATAACATCTTCGCTAATCACGTTTATTCTAGCCCCGGTATCCAAAAGACAATCAACTTTTATTTTATTTTCCAGCCAAATACCTACACTAGGTCTGCCATTCATTCTTTCGTAAACGAATTTAGGTGCAAAAGGTCTTTCTTTATTTTCATTAACTTTATTATTAATTATATCGATGCTCATAATCTTATCAATTTTGTTATTAATTTCATAAAAACTATATTCAAAATAATTTTCAAAGTCAAAACATTCACAATCATTCATAAATACATCATTAATTTTTAAATCATCTTTAAATTCATTCATTACGGAAATCTTGAAATCACAAGCATTCAAATTCAAACATTCTGTGTCAACAATATACTTACTTAAACCAAATTTATGGCTCCTAGCAACTCCCTTGAAACTGGAGCCTCCCCTTTTAGCTGTTCGCAATCTTTTTGCATGTCATCCTGTTGAATCAGCTCTCCTTCCTCGTATTCGTAGTCGTATATCGCATTGCATTGTCTTCGATGTGGTCCTCTATCTGAAGATTGGTTTCTGCTTTGATATTGTCCTCTGGATCCAAATTGTTTTTGATTTCTATCATAATTTCTTCCGTTGTAATATGCTTCTGTTTTAACTGAATTTCTTCTGATGTCCCAACATTGATACTTGAAATGACCATTTTTGGAACATTGAGAGCATTTTACGTTTGGGCATTCTGCTCGAATATGTCCTTGCTCTCCACACGCCCAACATCTCTGCAGTTTAAATCGCCTGGTCCCGTTCTTCCAGTCACTTTTATTTGGCATATTGAAGTTCACGGCCTCATTGGTTCTAGAGTTAGAAAATATTGGCGTCTTATTCTGTTGGTACAACTGGTTTTTCTCGGACTTTTGACTGTCTCCGCATATGATTTATTTTCATGTAGAGATGCTAAGGATTGTTCACTTGAAAGCTCTTTTTGAATTTCTTCCATTCTTGATATCACTTCCTTGGCCTTATCTACTGATTTAACTTCTCTTAATTTCAATTCTTTTTTTGTTTCCATATCTTTCATTGCATTCTGCATTAAAAATAACATTAATGCCGGTTTTGTTAATTTGTGTCGAAGAACATTGTCGACGAGCTTTTCCACTTTATTGAAAAATTCGGTGCACGAGTCATTTCCTTTTCGATATCTTAAAGCTGCGTCTAGATCCATGGCTAGATTTTTCCTTGGCTCGAACGCTTTTCTTAATCTTTCTTCATAGCCTGAATAATCGCTCTGTACTTCTTCATATTTCTGGATCAACTCTACCGACAGAAAGGCCTTAGTAACAATTTCTTGAATTTCTTGCGGTTGTTGAGTGAATTCGAAAAATCTCTTCAATTCCAAAATAAAAATTTCTAAATCACCATTTGGCAGCAATTGATTAGGTGGCTTGATATAGTTCTGGAGTCCTGGCGTGGTCGCCATGTTAGAAAAAGACATAGTTTCACAGAAATATTTATTCACTACAAAAATCTAAACGGAACACACAATCGTTATACTATTTATAGTACATTGAATTGCGTAATCTACAAAAGGGAGAATTATTAGTTTAAGTGATACTGTTGACACAGAAGACAAACATACTTACTTAATTTAGTTATACAAGCATTCCCGCATCATTCAATAGATATCAAGGTCTAGTGACCTGGTTATGTAAGTAATTCTTTGGAAATTATTATATCATCTTACATTGATTATATTAATAATT